>CM042322.1:4129370-4164370 GCA_023566125.1 Zingel zingel
CAAGAGAGTGGGTGCACACAGAGGCCATTTACGTGGAGATTACATAATCACCTGTTGCCCCCACGTGCAGCCAACATCTGTGAAATGTATTCACTTTCTATCCTTCACTCTCCACTCCCTCTTTTTCCAGTCCGCTCACCCCCATGCACAGACACTATGTCACACAGGGTTATGTGTGAAGTGGGCAATTCATTTTTCTATTCATGCAGTAGTGACATTTCAGAAACAAGGTGCTCAAACTGCAAACCCTGAAGGTCTGAATGTGTGTGCCAAGTCTTAGGGCAATCCAACAGTTAAAGGAACATGCCGACTTATTGGGACTTTAGCTTATTCACCGTATCCCTCAGAGTTAGATAAGTCCATACATACCCTTCTCATCTCTGTTGTAGGTCTGTCTGATGCGCCCACTGCTAGTCTAGTTTAGTGCAGATCCTGGACCGGCTCCATCTAGCCTACTGCTCCCAATAAGTGACAAAATAACGCCAACATAGTGATTAGTGCTAACTCCAGGCAAACTCTCTGCTCCTCAACACGGGGCTTCTGCGAGCAAATCACTCCGCCCAAGTAGCAGAAGTAGCAGTGCTTCGCCTTCTGAGAATATAGTTCCCAGTTTAAATACGGTTAGAAGATGGCTGTGTCTCATGTGACCTTGTTATTTGTACACGCTGTGACTACACAAATCTACGGAGCCCCCCTGGTCCCACTTTGTCAAAAAAATTAAGCATAACTATCTCGTGGCCTCAAGATAGTAACTCGTGGCCTCAAGATACTATCTCGTGGCCTCAAGATAGTAAAGTGCCTGACACATGGGCCCTTTGTCATTAAACTGGACCCTGTAGTGTAATGCAATACTTCACATTCTGTGCAATATTCTCTGTTTTAATATTCAGTGTGCAGTTCTGCTTCTATTTATTTACTAGTACTGTTCATCACAATTCTGTTAATACAGTAATGTAAATCTTGTAGGCTGCATATTAGAGGGCTGCATTGGGATTGAGTCCCGCCGGGTCCCAACGCAAATCTCACGGGAGCGGGCGGTTTTAACTTTGCTGGCGGCTAAAAAAAACACTGCGGGATCGGGATGTAGCCTGGAATCCCCCAACGCCAGCAGAAACCATAGATATACATATATACTGACTGAGTATATACTGTATAGCCCATCTATGATCAGACACCAGCATGTCTGAGCCTCCCAGGACGGGGGAGCTCCGAGCCAAGGCTCCGTCCACCCGCTCCCTCATCCTCTGGTCCTCCCTCCCCCTCTCTCCCTCATCCTCGGCTCCTTCCTCCCCCTCTCTCCCTCTCCTCTCTCCCTCATCCTCAGCTCCTTCCTCCCCGTCTAACAGCAGCAAGCACCTGCCTTCTTTGCCTGCATCTTCTCCCTATTAACCTATAAAATTACGTGTTTTCTCATGCGGGACGGGAGAAGACACATCATCAATGCATCTCTATTGAGTTTTGCGGGTCCAGGCGGGAGTGGACGTACACATTGCGGGAGCGGGCGGGAGTGTAACACACATGTTGCGGGTGCGGGCGGTAACGGTCAGAAATTCGCCGGGAGCGGGATGAAGAAAACAGTCCCGCGCAGGGCTCTACTGCATATCCATAGTCCTTTATAATTCTTCTTCATATTTTATAGCCTATAATTATACTTTTTACATGTATATACTTGTAAAAAGCTGCTCCATTGTGCATTCTCCATTTATATACACTTATTTTGAGGCCTCAAGATAGTAACTCGTGGCCTCAAGATAGTAACTCGTGGCCTCAAGATACTATCTAGAGGACACGAGATAGTATCTTGAGGCCACGAGTTACTATCTTGAGGCCACGAGATAGTTATAATTAATTTTTTTGACAAATTGGGACCAGGGGGGCTCCGTACAAATCACAACATGTAAATAGGAAAATGTTGGCGTTATTTAGTCACTTATTGGGAGCAGTAGGCTAGATGGAGCCGGTTACCTCCAGGATCTGGGCTAAGCTAGGCTAGCGGTGGGTGCGTCAGACAGAGTTACGACATGCATGGAGATGAGAAGGGTAACTATCTAACTCTGGGGGATACAGTGAATAAGCTAAAGTCCCAATAAGTCGGCGTGTTCCTTTAAACGTACAAATTTGAACCTCATGGTGGCACTAAAGGGAAAAGACAAAGGATTACTAAAGTCATTGGGGTTTGTCAACTGGGCACCATGAATGTCTGACCCAAATTTCATGGCAATTTATCCAATAGTTGTTGAGCTATGGCAGTGTGAACCAAATACAAACTTAATATTTCTCGTTGCGGTTATTACACCTACTGTTTGCTCCACACAGAAATATGAACCCTTCAAATCGGAACAGAAGAATTAGGTTAATCCAGTCTTCCTGTCTGTCAAATTTAACATGAGACTGATATTAAACTCCCTTTTTATGTTCCCTGGATTTGGATTTGAGGTTTCATTCATATCAAATAGCTCCAAAATCCCTCCCTATAGCTGAGACAAAGACGTAGTGTTCTCATTCTGGATCATCATCATAAAAACATTAATCCTAAGTATTAATCCTCTTGCTGTTTTTACACATGCGCTTATTGACTGACAGCAGCATCCAACACCCCACTGTGTCCTTATTTTAATCACTGATACGCTTTTAATACAGTAGATTGACCAAAAACTGGGTTAATACTTAACAAAATCAGTCTTCTTTTCATGTATTTAAAGCTGCTCAGTTGTATCTGTTTTGTTGAAGTTATTACCTCTGTGAATTCTCTCTGACACAGCAATGCAGGGTATGCAGGTGGTAGAAGAAGCTGTTGCTGTTCTTTATCATTCATCTCATCCATCTATCTCCATGTTTTGGTAAATTCTGTCAGAATGGAAAACATTTCAATCATTTGGAAATCTGAAACCGAAAATCCATAATAACCGATACGAAAGTTTTTCTTTCTCCTTCTTTTTCATGCACACTAGTTTCCTTTTTTTGTCCTCTCTGTGTCCTGTGGGCGGGTCATATTATATCTACATATATGTCTTATGTGTGTTAAAACACAGCAGACACTAACATACTGTAAACAGTTAACTGCTGGGAGCCTCTGCTCCCATTTCCCTTAAGGAAATGCAGAGCCCTGCCCAGACTGCTCTCCTCTTACTCTCCTATGACTCTCCTCTGGCCAGCCTGCATGTGTCTCGTGGCCCAGCTGCCTCTCTGCTCTCTGGACTGTGCTGCAGAGAAAAGGCCCTCAGAGCTCCAGGCCTCCAGGCGGCTCTCCTGGAGGTGCCACCGTCACCACAACCCAGCAACTCCATCTCTGTCTCTCTCACTAACACACACTCACTCGCAACTTCCAAGCCAAACCAGAGCCACCTACAGTAGCACTCTTGTTATGCCGTGATGCTTTTTATATCATGTGTGCCAGTGGACCATTTCACTCTAGGCTTTTTGACAACAACCACTACGTACATGGCAAGAAGAGAAGTCTGTTAGTCAGCTGAGAGCCACTCTAACCACTTTTACACACGCCGATTCTGAGCTACTATGTTGGGTTAAATATGACCTAAAATGACTCTTTCCTTTCTCACTCGCCAGTTCTAACTGCTGCATTCTTGCTTGCAACATACCTTTTGGTTTCAGAGTGTCATATTCACCCGTGTCCTTCAGTCATTCAGTATATGGCATGTGGACACATATGTTATCAATCTGTCGGGCTTCTTCTTAGAAAAGGAAAAGGTTCTCCACAGCAATTATACTGGAATCTCTAACAAAGTCCAGTTGAGCAGAACGGGGTTAACTTGCAGCTGACACTTACCAGCTGTCAAATGACACTTTATTTACATTCAAGTGTATCAAATATGTCATTTGATTACCTGTATTACTCAATTATGTTGCATATCCTAATATTTGCATTATTCTTTGTGTCATTGGTGTGTGGTGAGTGACGTAATCCATACAACTTTTGTTAAAATGTCAACAACATCAACATAGGAGCTACAGGGTTTCCACATTCCAACAGGAATTAGATTTTTTTTTTTTTTTAAAGTTTGGACACTAAGATAAAAATGACAACATCAGCTTGATGCAAGCAGTACATGAGATTAAACAGTCCAAGTGGATGCTCTGTGCAGTATATGTCACCCACCCAGCACACTCAGAGAGGTACAGTACTATGTAATAATGCCTTGGCCTGGCTATGGCGGCACCGTGCCAGCTCTACTCTGCTCCGCTGCTGCCAAACAAGACCACAACATGGGCCTCTCTCTGCCTCAGCAGCCGGCCCTCGACTATTACAGCCACGCATGGCTGGCCCCATGCCTACCAGCTGTTCACAGGCACCGTAAATCTGTTTGGTGCTGTCTGGTTTTTTTCGCAACTGACCTCAGACCAGCTGTACTGTCACTGTCAATAAAAGGCCGTACTTTACAGGACGCCAGGGGGAAACATGCATGCCACTATAATGATAACATATAATTATCAGTCAAATGATCGCCTTTTTAATCATTGTCGTTCATTGCTTCACAGCTCTTGTCTGAGTCGTTCTTTCTTTTTCTTCTTTTGAATTCTTTTCTTTTTTTCTTCTTAATGTCACACTTGCAAAAAGACTTCAGTTCCTTCTTGATCATGCTACAGATGTGCTTAGAATTGTAGATGTTTTGAGTTCACAGGTTTAAAATGTATAATGTAAAATACAGAATATTATGATGTGGACATGCAGTTCTAATGGTGTGCTTTGCATGAATACATTGTAGCGTTTGGATTAATATATTGTGTTTTTGACACACAGAAAATGTAATTCTGGCTTTTCTCTCCTTGGTTAAAACACGCTGTGGTGGAGAAAATGACACTTCTTGTTTGTGTGCTCGATGGCAGACACACACACACACACACACACACACACACAGACGATGACTTCAGCTCCTTTAAGGCCCAGACACACAGACCAGACGGCCGACCCTCGGCAGAAAAGGCAGTTGGACTGATCAGCCTACCCGAGTTGGTTAAAAAAGTGCCTTGGAACACACCAAAGAGACGAGACGCAATATGTTTTCATAACAGCAGGCGGCGCTAATCTGTATTGTCGCCCAAAAATGAAAACCGGCAGCTGATTGGACGAATGCGTCACGTGGGTCTGGTTTCTCTGGAAATTCAAAGCCAGACTGTCATGGCGGCTTGTTCAGAATACAATCTCATGTTGTACTAAAATAGTTCACCGAAACGTGTTTCTGAAAACATTTTAAGAGAGAAATAGGCCGTGCAGTTGCTGAATCTGTCTTAATTTCAGATCGACAAAGGTCAATTTAAAAGATTTTCGTCAGATTTTGAGAGACTCTAGTCACGCTCATCCCGCTCCCCGTTTCCAGGTTAGCACTCAACCAATCTGATGGGTCATTTGAGTCCGACTGCCGACATTTCAAATCAGCCAAAATGAAAGCCGACGGCCCCTCGGACGGACAACGGCATGGGACACACCGAACAGACTCGAGTCACTGACCTCGCCAGACTGTCCAACGGCCGATTATCGGGTTGGTGTGTCAGGGCCTTGTGTCTGCCAGAGTGTGAAATCACACACACTTCTGAGCCCCTGTACTGTACTGTGTCATGTGTGTGTAACTCATGTGATATTTTTGACAACAGGAACTAAAGCCATGGTGAGGCCAACGCAAAAAGTGTTAACTTCTTCAGCTTCTATACGTATTCCTTGGCACTCATTTACAGTACATAAAAGTACAAAACTGTTCAACGCATCACCGCCGAATGTGAGATAACACTCTCAATACCTCACACATCACAATGCTGCACTATAGCACTAACTTACAACATGTGTTTAGCAGTGTACTTATGTATATCTATCATATATTGTTTTAATATTATTATTAATCTACTTTTGTAAATAGCTGAAGTAAAGTACCTACAGTTTGTAATTAAGTACACTACTGGAGTGAATGTACTTAAATTCCACCACTGATGTTTCTTTATTGTGTGCAGATTCTTCATATTTCTTTGTGTACGGGGAAAGTAAAGGGATCATTTTCAGGAGCAAACATTTACAACAAAATCCGTCAAGCCAAACATAGCAAACATTTTCTGAACTTGTAGTCCAAGTGTAGGACCAACAGTGAAGACAAGCCAAAGTTGTGTTCATAATGAGCTTTTTATTTAAAAGCACATGTATTAGAGCTAAGTACATTTAGCAGAAAAAACAGCATTGCAACTATGTCTTTGTACAAAAACAAACGAGACAATACAAAAATATTAATATTGAATTTTAATACAATTGTGGGTGTACTTTTTTTGAATGCATATTACAAACGTAACTATAACAATCTACAATAGTTATCTAGATACAAAAAGTCAGTCGATGCTTTTTAAGCAGCATTTTGTGAAGAACACAGGTCTGTAATCATAGTGGATATATCTAAACATGTTAAGAAACAGTATCTTACAGAGTAACTTTAGTGATCTATACATTATTTATATATTTATAAAAAGAGAGTGAAAACGGCTTGGTAAAATGATAGGACGGACTATACGATGAGAAAGATGTGCAACATGGCGGAGTGTGTTGTTGGAGGATATCTGAGTCGGCTGTAAATAAAAAAGGGCTTCTGTACAACTGTTAGTGATTATACGGGACAGGCTATAAACATACAAGGTTAAAAATGCTTCTTAGCTGAGAATAAAAATATTAGATCCACAGTTTTCATAACGCTCACCTGCTCTGTCGCTCTCTGACACACAGTGGCACATACACATGCACACAGACACAGACACACACACACACACACTTGGCACAGCTGACAGTGTGTCTCATTTGACACGCACTTAGTTTATCAAGAGGGGGTTCCTTTTCACAGCGCTCATACATATGTACACACACACTCACAACCGTACCCACGCAAGCACAGGAGTGTACAACACACACACACACACACACACACACACACACACACACACACACACACACACACACACACACACACACACACACACACACACACACACACACACACACACACACACACACACACACACACACACACACACACACACATCCATTGCCAATGAGGGATTAGGTGGGTAAGAGCCCCTCCCTGCCAGCAGAAAGAGCCCAAATCATCCCAAAAATAATGTGCCAGCTTAGCTGTAATTCATCACCCTCTTTCCACGGTGACAGCCCGCACCCCTCCACTCCGTCCACCCATCCCTTTCCTGTTTAGGAAGCTAAACAGATGGCCAACCAACACCAGGAAGTGGCACGGCACAGCCACGCCTCTTATACAGCTGCTGGGAGATCTGCCTCCCCTTCTTCCACAAGGAAATATCCCCCTTTTACTACATCTAACCCTCGAAAAATGCAACATCCCGGGTTTGGGCCACTCTGAGAGTCCACTAGAAAAAGCTTGACGTGCTGATCTGGAGACAGAGGTACATGTTGGAGGGCTTCACTTCCTACTGCTAAAGACAGTTTATTGGGATACTGATGTCTTGCTTATCAGTCAAGAACAAAGACAGCCAAAGGACTGCTCTAAAATCTGTTGAAAAGATCAGTATGCGATCCTTACGGTGGCCTCCTGGTAACAGGGTTATTGTTATTGAAGCCATGCTATGCTAACTTTATCCTGCCTGGCGCATGGCGTCTTGTGAAGCCACCGCCACAGGCTACTTAGGTTACTACTTCTGTCTCATGGGTGTCAGCTTCATCAAGTTATCATTCAGTTAGACGTCTCAGGCAGCAAGTGGTGATAATGGACAATGAACTTAAAAAAACAAACAAAAAAAAACAGTGCTATAAGTTATATTTTTCTATACTGTTAATATTTCTATGCTGCTAGTTATTGCAGTAATATCCTTCCCGTAGCTAAGGAAGTTGTTGTCCTACGCCGTTCCAAGGCCACAGAGAGTTCGGAGAGGAAGCATCACTGGAAATCCCTCTCTCAGGCAAGGGGGTTTGTCTTTTTTTTTGTTTTTTTTTGTTTTTTCTTCATTCATTTTTGTTCACAAGTGTTTTCCCTTCTTGTGGTCAACACTTCCATCAGACCTCCACACCCTTTAGCTCTGCCTGTCAAGTCATCAATTTCTTAAATCATTTTGTCATTTAGTCTTCCAATTCTTATCTGTTTGTGCTCAAAAACGATGGGCTCAAATGTTGATTAGTAGTTAACATAATGGTAAATAATAAGTCTGGATAGTGAGAGTGGACTCTGCTGTGCAAATCTCAAATCGGACACCCTAGTCCACGGAGTGAGTGCCTCTGCTGGGCATTGCAAAAGGGAGGAGGGTGCCATTTGAGACGCAGCTACAGTCTCTCGTCGCTACATTCTACTGTCCGATGGGAGGCGAGCAGCGCTGCGATCGGCTCCTCGGTCACAGGGACGAGGTCGCGGCCTTCTCTCACACCATGTTGTGGTGGTTGTTCCTCTCGATGATGTCGGACGAAGGGAGCAGCTCCTTCTTGATGGGGGAGGGCGGGGGCGTGGCTGGCTTCACCCTGGGCTTGAACAGGTCGGACACGTAGAACACCTGGAGGACACACAAGAGGAAGAGCAAGGTGAGGAGGTAGACAGAGAATAGAGAAGGCATGACGAATCAGCAGAAAAACAGGAGGACAAATTAACCCGTAGATAAAGATTGGACATGATGGCTCAAACCAAATATTGGGATGGTTGTTTGGATGCGTGTGTCCTGTTTCGTAGTTCAGTTTGAATGCAAATGGACCACATCGGAGGACAGTCGAGTTAGCATTGTAATTTGCATAGAGCGTGTTAAATCCATGTCAGTTGATTTGCCTATGCCAGACAAATCTAATGAAATTGCACAAGTGAAGATTTAATAGCAGGGGTGACCTGCACCTCTTAGCTAGATCTGGAAACAGTCTGGATACAACATGGCAGGTCTGAACAGGGCCAATGTGAATATGCGCCTACGTGTTCTTGTGTCTGCAGGGGAGCTGTGAGCTGGCGAGACACGTAAAAAGGTAATGTTGCATTACTTCATGACGCCATGATGAGAAACTCCCCATCCCCTCCCTCTGCCACACTTTGTACAATCCAAAACTAGCAACGCTGAGTAATGTGGCTGAAGGAAATGATCTTAGTATAGCTCACATTAAACTGGCAATCAAACGCAGTGAACCCGAGCTAATCCTTTTATTAAACAATGCCCGGGGTGGATTCCCATTTTACATCAACTCTGAGGTCAGCCTGGCAGCCACTGGTGGCCAATGGATGATGTGAGAAAAAGAAAGAAGAAGAAAAAAAAAATAGCAGAAAAGAAAGCTCTTCCTGAAATCCTGATGACATCATATGTCAAACAGGAAAATGGGCAGGGGTGGCCTGGAAGTGGGACCATGGAAACTACTGTCCACTGTTAAGAGTGGATTACCGTTACAAGGGTATGGGGTAAGTCATGAGCAACAGTGGCTTCAGCTTCACACTTAGACACACAAGTACATGCACACACAGAGGCGCAGCAGCGTTTCCTTCCGTACTGCCAGTCAAGGGCGAGCGCAGGGCCTGTGCCAGGGAGGCGAGGAGAGAGGGCGGGGGGGGGGAGCTGCCAATCAACACTAAACTCTGAGGAAGAGAGTGTATAGTGTGCTCCATTTACCTTGGAACTCGGAAGCTGGAGCTGGGAATGACGTCACACCCCGAGTTGACCATGTTCCATTAAAACAAGTCAGATTTCACAGTGGGGTTAGCTCTATCCAGCTTAGCCATTGTTAGCAATACCAGTTCATAACAACGCAGTTTTTTTGTGCATGCAAACTGCGTAACAACATGTCCACCGATAGAAGTTGGACTGGACTGTGTTTAACCGGCAATTTCCACTGGATGCGGAACGTCTGCGGACCGGCTCCGCTGCGGAACGGTTGCGTGCTCTGCCGTCCGTCAATACCCACCAGGTCCGGATCTGTTGCGGCATGACTGACAGCTGTAGTCACGAGGACCCACAATATCTCGCGAATTCACATAGAATAGAACCACAAAACCAACACCAGTTAGTTTCCATCCAGAGGAGTAGAGGGGAAACAGCTCTGAGCTGTTTTCAAGGTGTAGTGCAGGAGATATGATCCGCCGTGAGCACGGTGGATTTTACTTTGAAAATTAACCAGATTATTTTGTTTTTGTGCTCGACTTCCTGTCCCGCACTATCTGCCCTGTGCTGAATTGCTGCGGAGCTCTCCGTCGTCTGTCAAAAATAGAAGCGCTGCCTATCTGCTCCGGAGGGCTGCGGACTGACGGAGCTGGGACGGAGTAGGGACGCAGACGTTCTGCAGTCAGTGGAAATACACACATTGACTTTAATGGAAACCTAATGACTCCGTCGACGTTCCGGAGATGTTCTGCAGACGTTCTGCATCCAGTGGAAATTGCCGGTAAGACGGATTTAATGATACACAAATAAGACGGATGTGCAAATAAACTGTATATTACTACAGCTTTCACTGCTGTAGGTGCACGGAGCAGCCATTTGGGGTAACATAAGATGCTCCGACTTCCCAACTTGGAAATCCGACTTCAGGGGGGCGCGTTTCCGACTTAGAGTACAAATGGAACGCTATGCACTATGCACCAGCTCCTCTTTGGAAAACAATATGGATAACTCTCATTGAAAAAAATAGCGGTGCGCTCATACGGGGAAAAACATACCAGTGGTCATGGTCGACGTACAGTCGGTGATCTATGTATATAACAAAGGCTGTCTCATTCTGAGCGGTGGGCTCAACACAGAGACATTCTCTTTCATTACAGCTCGACATATACTGACCATAGAATGGCCTTCACTGGTGACCTCTGACTGATAGATGACATCACACGTATATAGATATCTCCATAACACACAGCTGCTTTCAGAGCTGTAAAAGGGCTCTTTGTGTGTCGGTACAGCCAGTAGTTCACGCAGTGTCTTCAGTGCATCATTGTATGGTACAGTATATTATGATATAATTAGGGGACTGGAGAGAGCTATGCGATGAGTAATATCTCGGGACTGCCCCGAGCCATCATGGAAAACATTCTAGACTTGTTTCCCCATCAGGATGCTCAGCGTCCAATCAGAGCAGGCAGTGCTGCCGCATCACCCAACCTCAACCTATCGCCCCTGAACCTGCTGGGGGGGGGGGGGGGGGGAGGCTTATCACGACCTCACCACTTCCTGAGTGTGTCTGACACACACACACACACACACACACACACACACACACACACACACACACACACACACACACACACACACACACACACACACACACACACACACACACACACACACACACACACACACACACACACACAAGCCTTTTGTGTTGAGAGATGCAGACTCAGCAGTTAGGCTTCTATTACATGAAGGAAAAAAAACAGGACCTTGAAAGACATGTATGTTTGTGTGGGTTTGTGTGTATGTATATGTGTGTGTGTGTGTGTGTGTGTGTGTGTGTGTGTCTCTAATTGTATGTCCTTAATCACTAATAAATTGTCAAGCCTGACACATAAAGAACCTGAATCATACAGGAAATGAGTTCACCAACTTGCAGGAACTGTGAATGTATAATTTAAAAAAAAAACACCAACGCATTACTCACTAGACCCCCTTCGTATTTCAAAGGATAAAACTGTGAATTTCTTTGCACGCACATGAAACCAACTATGAATATCTTTGCGGCCGACATTTGCACCAGTGTAGGTCAGAGGATGTAACTCTAAATACACCGACACATTTTCAAAGACACGCTTAAATTTGTCTTCCCATATATGTGCATACGTTTTTAAAAACAACTTTGTAAGGGTTAACTGGCGGTGTGGTACATACAATTGCAATTGCATTTTGACCACGTGGGTTGTGTGTGTGAAGTGATAAAAGATGAGTTTCTGCTTCTTCACAAGTACACCGAGCATACAGACACTGCGTCATTCTTTGAGACCCTGAGTAGGTGCAGCGTGTCCTTGTGTGTTGTGCTAGCACCCTCGTGCCCCCGTCCTCCTTTAATGCCTGACCCAACTCCTCTCCACCGTGACACTCAACCTTGGAAGTAAAGAAAAAAACGCTGGCCCAGCTTTCTCTGCCGACAGCTGCTTCCTGCTGGATTCGGTCCTCTTGACCTTTTATTACACATGTTGAAAAGTAGGTCACAACGTCTGATAGGAAATGCCAGGTAGGACAGACGGACCACTTCCTGTTGTGGTTCCTTGATTCTCTGGACCGCCACCTTGCATGCTTACATGGTCTGGAGTGTTTGACTCAAAACACACACACACACACACACACACACACACACACACACACACACACACACACACACACACACACACACACACACACACACACACACACACACACACACACACACACACACACACACATCTACATATTCTTCAAAAAAGACTTCCATGTATCCGACTCAGACACCATCTGTCAGCAAATGTGTAGACGGACAAAAGGTGTTTAAAGCAGCAATTAACTTACAACAAAGGCGGTCTAACAGTCTAACACATCACTACATACAAATGTGTTCTTTCTTGACCCAGGTTTGCATTGTTACTGGCACTCGGGAGGGGGGGGGGGATTAAAGAGGTAACTGCAGCCTAGGGAAACCTGGAATAGCTGACAATAAAGTCATGGAACAACACAATTCTCTACAGTCAGTCAATTACTGAAATGTATTTGGAAAGGAAGACACTTTTCCACAAGGCCATATGTAACTCCTCATGTGATATTCAGAACAATTGTTAACAATTGCACACTCGGAACTGATGTGTAAATCCACTAATTTGCTCAATGTGTTCCTTTGTTCTTCCAATCAGACTTTTGTATCAAGACAAGTGCACTGTGAGTGTTGGGAGACTGTTCTCTCCGTGCATGTGCACAAGCTCAGGATAGATTAATGGATAACGTTACATAGGCTGCCATGGGGCTCCTAAATATCAACTGTTTCTGCTTGATGAAAACATCATATGAGAAAGGATTGGCTACAGACAAAGTTCTCCAATAACAAAGCTGCTGCTACAACCAATGGGATACAGACCGAGACCGCAAAAGCTTTGTCATGTTGTTACGGTGTGTTTTCAGTTTAAAAACTCTGATAGGACCGCCAAATAAAAATAAAATAATAATAATTAACAGCCTCAATCACTATATGTCACAAAAGTAGTGAAGAAGGTTGCAGAGTATGCACACACACACACACACACACACACACACACACACACACACACACACACACACACACACACACACACACACACACACACACACACACACACACACACACACACACACACACACACAGTGCGTGTCACTATCTTTGTGGGGACCCGTCATTGACATAATGCATTCCCTAGCCCCTTACCCTAACCTTAACCATCACAACTAAATGCCTAACCTTAACCCTTACCCTCACCCTAACCATAACCTAATTCTAACCCTAATCCTAAAACCAAATCTTAATCCTCAAACAGCCCTTTAAAGTTCTGGGGGTCCAGCATTTTGGCCCCACAAAGCTGTCCGGACATTACAAGTATAGTGTATTCCCGGTTTTTGGACCCCACGAATGTAGTTAAACAAGAAAACACACACACACACACACACACACACACACACACACACACACACACACACACACACACATCAAAGTCATACTTATGAACAGCATCAAAAGAACATAATAGCAGATCTAAGCAGAGATATTTCAAAATGCTCAGAACATCTCAGAGCGGTGAAAAACATACACACTTTGTAAATTATTCTGACATAATTTACAAAGTGTGAATTCGTAACTTGAACTACATATCAAAGTTTAGATTTAGAAGAAGAATGACTGCACACTTGCTAAATTCTAAGATCTGAAGATGTACACACTTTGATTTAGTACTTCCTGCTGGCTTTTCTGAAGCACACAGGCTCCATACCTCCCGCCTCCACTCATCTCCTGTCAGGTCCTTTCTGCTCCGCTGCTTATTGAGAGGCTGAAACAGCCGAGCTAAAGTATTCACAGATGTGTGTTTCTACTAAGACTGGCGCAAATCAGAACGGGCGTCAGGGATTGTAAAACTAACCTCGCCACATTGATCGGCAGCGGTTTGATGTGGGGTGTGTACGCATGTGGAAGAGCTGAGTTGGATTGAACCCACGCTCATCCCGAGCCAAGATGTAGACAAGGCTCCTCTCTCCTGTCACTTCCCTCCCTTCGCTCCTCCTGCCAGATCTGCCCATTCAGAGGTCAGGCTCATACTTTAAGCATATTTCTAAAAACATTTTTTTTTTTCCTTGTCAAAGCTGTTGTCTCAGGAGCTTTGCCCAGCTGGAGGAGCGCTGATTTTGCTTTACAGTCTATTGTTACTCGCTGATTTCTGCTCATGGTATAATAATCCTGGCATACAAGGACCCTGATGTGCTGTGTGTGTGTGTGTGTGTGTGTGTGTGTGTGTGTATTTTAGCTGTGCCAAGGTCTGCCTAGGCGCCACTACTAAGGTCTCGCTAAGTTTTATGAATCTAATCCTTTCCACGTTCATGACTTGGATCATGTAGAAAGGTAAGGGTTTTGTGTGTGTGTGTGTGTGTGTGTGTGTGTGTGTGTGTGTGTGTGTGTGTGTGTGTGTGTCTTTCCATACGTTTGCCAGAGGCAGCAGAGTTTAGCAGGGGCCTGCTGTGCTGATAGGACCAGAGCCGCCAAATAAAAAAAAAAAAAAATAATTAACAGCCTCATTCCTGTTTCAAAGGCTAATCCTCTCTCTCTTTAGCTTTCTTTTACACTCCCTCTATTTTCCCCTTGACACAAATTCAATTTTCCTTCGATCCATCTAGCTTAATGATGAGGGTTAGAAAAATAACTATATGTCACAAAAGTAGTGAAGAAGGTTGCAGAGTATGGATACGCGCACGCACACACACACACACACACACACACACACACACACACACACACACACACACACACACACACACACACACACACACACACACACACACACACACACACACACACACACACACACACACACACACACACACACACACACACACACACACACACACACACACACACACACACACTCCTGAACTCGGGCCTCAGTCCAAGCAATGTGTTACTTATTAAAGGGAATAAGATTCTCCTCACTTCCCTGCCTGCTCCGTTTCTCTTTTTCAGAAAAAGCAGAAAGGAGTAAAAAGTGAAAAGCAGGAGCTACGTATGAAGGGGCAAACTTTATTTGAAGGTCAAATGGACCCAATGGTCAATTATAGAAAAGTATTAAGTTGCAAAAAGATGTATGCAGTTATGCTTTATCACTCATATCGTATTTTCATACAGTTTGCATGTTGAGCTTGTGTGTGTTGCGTGACATGAGTGCACTCACTATGCAGTAGGCCACCAGGGCTCCCTGCACAAAGCCTGCAAGGACATCGGTCGGGTGGTGCTTGTGGTCGGAGATGCGTGATAGGCCGGTGTAAAAGGCCATCATCAACAGGGTGAACTGGAGCAGTGGGCGGAGGAGACGAGCGCCACGCCATGAAAACCTGGACTGGAGATAGAACTGGGAGGACAGAGAGATAATGTTATGGATTTTCTTCATACAACAGTATTAAAATATGCAGTTATTGTGTAAATGCTCTGACATACAAAACCCGTGTATAAGATGTAAAACATGCATTATCAATGCGGCTGTAATGAACCCTTACACACACACGTGCTGGACACCTGCAGCGTGTGTGTGTGTGTGTGTATGCATGTGTATTATTACTGTCTGAGAGGTCTAGACTGAATCAAAGTGGGCAGGCTGGCCAGACCGGCAAAGAAACACATCATCTCTCCCACAACACACATTCGACTGCCTGAGACCCGGACATGACTGATTCATGGTTCAACATCCCAGCTGTTAAAACAGCCCAACCACAGAGAACCACTGGAACACACACACACACACACACACACACACACACACACACACACACACACACACACACACACACACACACACACACACACACACACACACACACACACACACACACACACACACACACACACACACACACACACACACATATATACATACATACATACATACCCTACAAGGAACATTTCAGCAATTTGTTGGGATGAACTCTCTACCCTCTATTAGAGTACTGTAAATAGGAGACAAAGCGGATGCACCCCCCCACTCCGCCCGCAGCCAAAAAACATTTCCTGGGTCATGATAAAGTCTGAGAAGAGCCAAAACAGGGACATCTAAGTCCAAGGCCACTTTCAGTCACTTGCACGAGTGCAAATACATGCACAGTCTCTTTCTGTTTTTATACACATACATGCACAGTGGTGAGATCAGCCCAGGTCCTTCAGACATCCTGTGTTCCTGCACCACTCATGCCCTAAACTTCCTGTCTCTCACACCCAGAGACAGAGGGGCATGGGAGGGCCAGCCTCAGCCAAGGTCTACCCAGCCCACACCTCCAGACTTGTGCCTTATAATCAGCTAGGCTAACAATACCCACAGACAGCCGCAGTGCCTCCCAGCAACCCCCGTCCACTACGAGCCCCTGTAGGTGTGGACGTAAAGCGCTCTCGCACTTCCTCTACGACACTCTTATCATTGTTCTTCTCTTCACGGAAGCAGAGGAAGCGATCCCTCCCATCCCTTCCAGTCTTGTGCTCGCCTCCCTGGCAGGGATGTTTAGACTTCAGGCTTCCTCCGCAGCGGTTCTCAGGTAGCGGGCCAGGACTACTGATAAGTACTTTTGTCTGACGCCCTGAAGCCGTGAACGCCAACATCTGAAAAACCCTTCAGAAAACACCCTAAAACCTCTCAATTTTAAGCCAGCTTTGATGGAGGTTGAAGGTGAAAGAGTTACAGTGACCTGACAATCAACTTGGCCCTATCTGACTGGAGGACAGTGAGCAAACCCAAATAACCCATCCAACCCTGATTCAGCAGAAGCGTTGCACACATTTAAGTTATGATAAGCGATTCAGAGGGTTAATGACCTTCTAAAATCTCAAAATGCATTTTGTCTCTTCTATAAATCCAACTCGGACTTAAATAGATTCAGGCATTTGTCTCTGACCTGAGCTGTCCTCCCACGAATTTGTTGCGCGTCTCGAATAAGTTAGATGTCAGGGAAAACAACAATAAAACACAACAGTAAACGGAGTCCCAGCAGATTCCCATGGCAGATGGAGACAAGAGCGACACAAAGTCTGGTGGTTTCTAAAGGAATCCAGCTCATTCCAGTGAGATCTTCTCCCTCTGTCTCGGTGTTCAATAAAAAGGAAACACACACAACAAAGTGAGAAAGAATGAGGGCTCGTTTTTACACTCCAGCCCCCTTCCCATGCTTTCCTTGGGTTCACACCGCACTGCGAGACAAAAGCATACCTGTGGTTAAAACCACTTATATCACAAACAAACATTTGGGGTTTTATTTAGCCAACAATAGTGACAGTGGGCTCTGTAGGCAGGAATAACCCACAGAAATAACCCAGCCCTTTGCTACTGGATGTGTGCACCTTAGACAAAACAAAAGATAGCTCATTAGGACGCATGAATGCACACACGCGTTCGTTTTCTGTGGCTGCGGTGTGGCTGTTCCGCGTGCCAGTTATCAGGGTGCCAGGTTAGCTCCGAAGGCTGCGATGCTGAGAATTCTCAGCTCAAAACCACATCAGTCGCAGACGCAGCACTCAGACGCGCTTGGCAGGAAATGAAGTCCTTCAAAATCAAAGTGTGACAATTAGCAAATGACTGTGTGGGGGCGGGGCTGTGGGAGGAAGAGCAAGGTGACAGCCACTCTGTGAAAATTACACTTTCACATTGGGGAGCAACAAGGGAGACAAAAACGAGGGCCGAGGTTGAGAGGAAAGACACATTTTCTCTATCTATTATAATAATTGACATTATAAATGTCAATGTGAACAAAACTGACATTGTCTGACATTATCCGACAGTGTGTATTTGCCCTTGTGGATACATGAGAAACACAAGAAGACTTATTTAAGGTGACTAGAAGAGAGAGGGAAATTCTATGATGATGGCAAAAAACAAGAAAATGCCACAGATTCCTTTTTCCAGAAGGAATGCTTCCGTTGTGGGCTTTGTTTCAGGCTGGTTTAGTATTCCAAAACATTAACTACAAACTGTACATCCTCTCTCTTTCTGTACCAGCCTCCTCTGGCTGTGGTCCTGAGCTTGCCGCAGCTGGAACACTGGTCTCTGACTAGTGTGTCACTCTGTGGTCTGGATGCATCACATGTCCATTCCCTCTCTGCTTTTTATTCATCTATTTTCCTTGGTCTGACCAGAGTGCAGCTGTAGGTTCACCCAGAGGCTGGGAAATACCCACAGCAAGCTCTCACTGCATGACAATACACTACAACACATCAGAACTTCAACTGTCAGCCACCCGTGAGAACCCGGACCACCTTGTAACCAAGCTTAGGGCCAGCAAGACCCAAAATATTGACTCCTTTTTTTCCCCTCAGAGGAAGAGGAAGGGAAGGAGATGATAGCAGAGCTATGATCTGGCAATTGTCACACATTGTGTGTGTGTGTGTGTGTGTGTGTGTGTTATTAGCCTGTTTGAAGCATGAAATGCCTCTAGGGTGCTAAGCCCTACCCAACACCCACAACAGGTGGAGTGAGAGGGAGGGAGGGAGAGACTGAAATGGGAGAGGACAGGAAGTGCACACACAGCTGCTCCGAAGAAAACAGGTGGAGTGCATCCATCCATCTCTCGGAGGAGTGAAAAGGAGAACAAAACTCCTCATAAACTGAGCGAGGAGATAGAGCAGAGGAGGAGGAGCAGTGGATAAGAACAATGTTTTTTTCTGCAGCCGCTAAATCCCCAAATCAAGGCCCTGCCTTTTTCCCCCCATGACTCCCTGTACAATGTGTGAACCATTGTTTCTGTGGCTCTCAGCATGTGTGCTTGCATGAATGTGAGTGTGTTATGATGTATTTGCAAAAGTGCTGAATTGTCACTTACAGCCAGGTAGAGCATGGTAAACATTGAAAAAGAGGCATGTCCTGAGAAGAAGGATTTCCTGTGGAAGATCAAATATATCTTCAGTCAGTTTTTTTTTTTATTTAAGGAGTATTTTTAATACATCATACTGTATATTAGTTTGGTATTGGTGTTTACACAAACCTGGCCTCCTGAACATCGCTCTCTGCGCCAGTGCAGGTATAGTTGGTGATGTATCCCAGTGAACAGTTGATGGTGGAGAAATCGGGTTTACACACATCTAAGAAGTGGGGCCTCATACGGCCCACCGACACCTTGGCAATGTCTGTAAACGACTGGCTGATGGCACATCCAAAGAGAAACACACCCATCTGCAAGATCACGCAATAATGATTAGACATAATACCAACGTAGCTGTCTATACTCATTGATCATTGGCTAAGCACCTAACTTAGTCTTGCTATGCCTGTCAGGCTTTCCATTCTCACACGGCCCGTATGCAGTTTATAATGGTAACATGGCAGATTTACAACTCAAAATTCGTAGTCATTTCTCAAACAATTGGTCCTTGATTTAAGACAGTGGTGGACAAAAGCAAGCTTCCCATTTCTTCTCTGCGACCATCGTTTTTTTGCCTTAACAGATTTGGTGCCATGTCATTTCTTCGACGCTCCATTGTTCCGACCTCTCAATAACCCGAAAAATTCCCTTTGGTTCTACAGCCCACTAGTCCGACGTCCCTTTGGCGGCAAAATTACAAATCCCACTATGGCCACGCCAAGACCCGCCCTTCGATAGAATGTATTGGCCAGGCGTCCATGCTTACGCAAGGTAACGTAACCCCATTTGTACAGGTCCTATCCCCTGACCAATCGGCTATCCTAACCTTAACCACTCGAGGTCAAATGCCTAACCCCAACCAATCGAGCTGCTTCGTAGGGCGGGTCTTGGCGTGGCCATAGTGGGATTCTTAATTTCGCCACCATCGGGACGTCTGACTAGTGGGCTGTAGGACAAAAGGGAATTTTTTCGGGTTATTGAGAGGTCGGAACCATTTTGGAGAAATGGGCAGTCCCCACAGATTTTACCAGCTGTAACTAGCTAGCTAATTAAGCTAACGTTAACGTCATGAATTGCTTAAAAACGCTGTGTGTGACTGATTTTTTTCATGTTTCCAGATTACTCATTTTAGGGGTTTTAAATTATTAATAAAAAGAAGTAAGATAAGACTATTATTTCTTTCAACATAAACCTGTTCAGCTGCTCAGCTTATATAGTTGGACAAGCAAGACAAAGGTGAGATTTATGCTTTATTGTTCATGTTTTCAAACTGTATGCGTCACTTTTAAAATTAAGAGTGAAAGCACTCTACCAATCAGATGGGTCATTTGAGTCCGACTGCCGGCAGCGCCCGCCCCGCTGATTATACACGTCAAATCGGCCAAAATGAAGGATGACGGCCCCTCGGACGGACGACGGCACGGAACACACCGAACAGACTTGAGTCACTGACCTCGCCAGATTGTCTAACGGCCGATTATCGTCTCTGTGTGTCCGGGTCATTACAGGCCGGCCATGCCATGCCTAGTTACAGTTGCAAAGCTACGATTTTTACGATCACTGTTCAGGGAAGGGGTTTTGCGAACGGTCAATTATGTATGCAATAATCTCAACACATATTAAAGCACACTTATGGAGAGCTGACCTGCTTGTAGAGGGCTGCAACATAGGGATTCCCGACGAAAGACTTGGTTCCCTCGTGTAGTTGGTGAATCCTGAAGCATTCTCCAATCACAATCTACAAGAAAGAATTGTTTTTTTTTAGATAAACAGGCGACACCAATCACAAATACAAGACATATTCTAGCTATGTTATGCTGCTGAATCCTACAGTGGGCTTAGATGCAGATAACTATGCAGTAAAAACTGATAACGTTTGAGTGTGTATCATGTAGGAAATCTTATTTAATTCCAGACTGAAGTCACAGATGGAGTAGAAAGGATGTGTAAAGGACAGACAGGAGAGACAGAATGAGTGGGATCCACAAAAAAAAGACAAACATATAGAATGAGCATGGCCTGCCTTTCCCTCAGGCAGTTTTGTTGTAATGTGAGATTATTAATGAATCAATGATATGGTGGGGCCTTTTTATGTGGGATATGAAGGATAATGAGACAGTGAAGGCAAGGGAAAAAAGAAAATATGAAAACAAATTACCCAGACTGGGTCATATCTCAGTCAGACTGACCTGACTTTGATATAAGGAGGATTTATATCAGGGCAATGGTCTGTTTCAAGGCTTAAGTAGAGTGAGAAACCCTGAATCCTGTGGTAATCCAGCCAGAAGGTTAGTAAGGTAAGTAGTGTTGGGGCCCTTCGAAAGACCTCATCTACACTGAAGGGGCTTACACCAAGCCAACCCTGGAGGCACGGACATGTCAATCATATCTGTACCACCTGGGGTATCTGATTGGCAGACCGGCCGCTCTCCACCACTAACCACATCTCCCTTTCCTTCCTCTTTCCACACAAGGCTTTACTCTTTGGCCTACCTTCTCATCCAATCTCTCAGGAAAATATTTACCTGCCCATCTCTGAGCCAGCAAACACTCTGTGAATGCAAATAGCATTAAGACTTTAAAGGTGTGCGCATCTACAGCTTAAGTGTTTCCCAGGCATCCTATCAAGTTAATAGAGAAACATAATGTTTGTGTATATACTTGTATTGTTTTGTGTATTGTTAGGCCTGATAAACACACCTATCCTGCCTATTGGGTGGTCAGCTGGCAGGCTCACAGCCAGAAGAAACAATCATGGCGGTGTATTAGTGCGTGTGTGTGCTATTGTCAATGAATTGTTTTGATCTAAGCTTAAGATTAGAACCACAGGAGACGGATACAGGACAGAGAAGTTTATTTGGGTTGTCAGCATTTGCATTCAAACCTCACCTCCCCTTCGCTATCTCCCTGTCTCGGCTTATTGCTATGTGTCTGGTTGTCTAAGTGCAGACAGGGCCTGTCATGGATACGGCAGGCCTGTCTGATCAGAGCAGAGGGCCCAAAAGGTGCCTGATGGGTTTATTTGGATCGTCAGTCAGTATGCTTATTGAACTCTATCTCACTATTGCTAACTCGGTTTCTCACAGTGGAAACGTGGCCAGCAGGACTGTTGGGATTTCCCTTGCAGCGAAGATAAACAAGAGGCCCAACTGGAATCTGCTACTAGTGCATGTATAGGTGTGCATATATGTGTGTGTGTGTGTGTGTGTGTGTGTGTGTGTGTGTGTGTGTGTGTGTGTGTGTGTGTGTGTGTGTGTGTGTGTGTGTGTGCCTGCATGAGTGAGCATGTGTGTGTTAAAGGAATGGTGTCGGCATGGCAGTAGACGCTACTAATGAAACACAGCTGTGCGAGACACGACAGCTTTGCCCACACGTGAAAACATGTGAGGGAACTTAACTAACACAGTCTCCTGGTTCCAATGAGCAATAGCTGAGCTGGTACAGCGTTTTGTGTGTGTGTGTGTGTGTATGTGTGCGTCCACCAAGCTGGTGAGGAGACGACTGCAAAGCGACGTCTCAGTCTGGGAACTTATGAGGGGGCTGTACCACAAAGAGTCTGGGGGCTGTAAAGATCATCTAGCCTGACCACGTGGCACTAATAAGTGACATACACATGTTTCCACTAACAACCCGCCTCCAATCTGATGGCACTACACTGGAGCCATTCCCTCTCCAGAGCAGGAGTCAAGTCATGGGAATGAGGACTTCATGCTGTTGCTAACTGGTGGAACGCCTCAGGCTATCAGCGAGGCATGGGAGAGAGCATTGAAGTAATGTGCAGGGCACAGAGGGCATGGAGTCAGGGCGCGGGGATACGAGTGGAAGGTATGAGAATGGACCAGGAGCTTGTAAAATCACTTTGGTCATTGCATGTGTCAGCACACAAATGTACTAAAAAAACAAATGGCTCGGATGACTCAAAGCTGATACGGAAGAATAAAGTGTGACGAAGAAAACATTATAGAATGAAAGGGTAGGACATATAGAGCACATTTATAGCAAAAGGCTGGAGTATTTTAGAAAACGCTGCATGATAAGAAATCACTCAAACTTTTTTGATTTAGGGGCTATAGTGTGAGAATAATCTATTGGACTAAAGTAACAGTTAAAAAGAAGTGATTTTAAATTGGAGTCAAAGTAGCAAACAAAGGGAGGTGTAAAGGTCGACTTACAGAGAAGATGGCAATAAGAATGCCAACACCACAAAGCACAGCATCGCTAATGGTGTCTCCCTCTTTTCGGGGGAAGCGGATGGACTCGTCCGAACAGTAAAACCCGCGCTGGTACGGCTTTATGGTGCTAGTCTCAATGATCAGGAAAGGCAGGCTAGCTAAAAAAGACACAAGGAAAGAGGGGAGCAAAGAGAGAGGAAGACAGGGAGAGAAGAAAGAAAGCACCAGGTCAGTGACACATAAACAGAAGAGAACAGGGGAAGCACAAGGAGCACGCTGGCACTGGGGGATCATGGGATACGGCAGAAGTGGGTGGGGCTCAAGAGTGTCATGCATGGTCCGCTTAGAGCGACGGAGTGATGGATTTCCAAAATCAGATGCCAACTATGATTTAAGATTACATCAACTTTTTTGACTGACTTTTTTGTCACTCCTTCACAGCCACCATCATGAACCATCAGCCATACTCCGTTTCTGCCTTCAGTGTTCCCCAAGGCCGAGGGCTCTTAGTGGGGGGGGGGGACTTACGGACACCGCGGGCAGTGTCAACCCAACAGAAGTGAGCACTGAGGAGGGGACGGTGCTCTTCTTGTAGGGGTATTTGAGGCTGGAATCACTGCAGTAGAGACCCCTCTGGTATGGACGAACAGAGGTACGGTGCAGAACCAGGCTGGGAAGCATAGCTACACACACACACACACACACACACACACATACACATGAATGGGTGTTTGAACCCATGCGCACACACACATACAGCACATAAGGCTGACTCGCAGACACACCTAATACAGGAAAGCATACTGCATCATACAGCTAACTCCACTTACCTGTAAGCTGAAGAAAAAAAATATCACATTAAAACACACTTTAACAGTCCTTCACAGGTGCGTGTTTGAGCTAACGCAAATATTAATCAGGATGTTTACTCAGCAAACCCCCTCCTGCTGCTCCTGTTGACAGTGTTTTTAGAGAATTGAGGTTTATTCTTCAGCATTAGATGACCCCCCCCCCCCCTTCCTGACAGAGCAAATACACACTGACATTCAGGGCTAGGAGTCCATTATTGGATACAAAAGAAACCCACCAACACGGGTACTGTGTCAACATTGTGAAAACTTTAGTGTTACGGATTGCAGGGGAAGAGAGTGCCATTCCAGGTAGAGTGTTGAAATGTCTTTTTTTGTTGTTGATAGAAACCATTTCTGTGAAAATACCGCGAGTTAGCTTAGCAAACTTCAGGTTTTTGTATGTATAAAACAAATAAGATTAAACATGTTAATTACTATAAGCAGATCTCATTTCCTACGGACAGAGCCGGACTAGCCGTTCCCCCTGTTCTCAGTCTTTATGCTAAGCTAAGATAAGCTAAGCAGTAGTAGCGATATCTACCGTACAAACATGAGTGGTATTAATCTTCTCGTCTAACTCTCCGAAAGAAAGCAAATAACAGTGTTTCCCAAAATGTGGAGCTATTGCTTTAGTAACAGCCTTCGTGGGGATCTGGAGGAGCTTTGTACAAACTACCTCAATAACAAATGGACAGCTAGTGTTAGAAGTTGAATGCACTCATGCACACCCACATTTTATTCTGATGAAGGGAAAATAAATACATATCTCTAGATCACAGTGCTACAAATGCAGGCGTGCAAACTCTGGCTGGGACTTTCCTTTAGAGATTTTAATATGTGTGAATACCAAGAAAAACATAACTAAGCCCACCCAACTCTGGAACATTTTTATGCATAAGAGCGCGTATGACTGAAGTAGCTCATAAATGGAGAGCGCTCAAGGCACAAAAGGCGTCCTGAAGACCCACACACGGACACACCAACATATACATACAACATCAGACTGCACAGAAACTACTCCCACGTGCGGTTCATGCGGTGAGCTCACATCACAGCCATTTTTGACATGTGGGTCAAAGTCAGAAATCTACTCATGAATGTTCCTAATGCGGCTGAGAACCGCGGCCGTTGTCTCACCAGTGCTGGGAGAGGGAGATCGTGTTACTAGTCTGTCCTGAAAACCCATAGCAGTCACCATGAAATTCTTAAAGACCTCAAAACACACTTTCTTATGCATTCTTGTAGACACACACTCAAGGCTCCTGAACGTCCACGCTGTGACATCTGCTCCCACTTGAAAGAATAAAGTGTTGTCTCAGGTGTCAATGAGTCCATTTTCATATGGCTTAATAGGAAAATGTTGCTTTTTTTCATGTTATCCTTCCTATTGCATTAATATATGTGGCGGTGGTGGTTTTTGGACCATAGGAAATGATCATTTTGAAAGCTGTCTCCAAAAAATTAAGCTTTTAAAAAGAGGTTTTGGAGGTCAAGAATGGACTTTAAAACTCAAATATAATATGGACAACACTTTCTGTCCTTCAACTGAAGTGCTCAAAAAATACACTAGATTACCATGAGAACTGGGCATATTTTATCTGCTGATGACGATCAAGCAAAATGATCTGAAGCTCTAGAATAACTTCTAAATGGACTCTGAGGTGAGAAGCTTTTGTCCACCATCTTCTTCTCCGCGACTGGACAAAACAAATCTACTGAAAGCCACTAAAATGGCGTAAAGGGTCAAATCTTTCTATTGTTTTGTTGTTTGACTGAATGGAAGCAGACTGTCTCTTCCTCTCCAGTGGTTGGCAGAGGGCAGCAGATGGGATGGTCACTGAGCCACACACCTGCACAAACAGGGTGCAGTGCCAGGCCTGGACAGGCTGCTGGTGGGCCCACATAGGGCTGGGCCAGGCTTTGGTGGAACCACACTGTCCACACAACAGGCAGGGTTAGCTTTTGGGTGAGCCTGTTCACAGAGTTATACACGGGCAATGTGCATTTTTGTTTCTGTCTTTTAGCTTAATGCCCCTATGAACTTGTGGTAAAGTTTAAACACAGGGAGAACCCCTGTGTGTTAAAATGACTTCTGTTGGGTAAACACTCAGCTGAAAAAACACTTTCTGCAGTGGTATCATGCTTTCGCTCACGCCAATCTCTAGCTTTCCATTTTCTCATTCCCTCCGTTTCTCCATCCCTCCACTCTGGCCTACTTGTGGAGAGGGGATTCACATGCTAATGAAGAGAAGTGAAAGGAGGTCATGGGCTTAACAGACATGGTAAACACACAAATACACACACACATACACACACACGCATGCAAACTGGCGCTTAACGGCTAAACCGATCGGAGAACACCGTGAAAAACCCCAGGCGCTAACCAGCTGAAAGACGGAAAAAGGAAAGTGAGAGCAAGCGATTGAGTACTCAACACTATCTATTGAGAATTTATGAAAGCCTCTCTGTCCGCACACTGCCCAGCCTTGCGATGCCAAGCTGTTCTGTGCTGACACCCCCACCTCCCCATGTCATCTCCCTGAAAACAGCCTGGTATGTGGGCATACCACAATCAGTCCATGAACCTCTCTGCACAAGCTAAGTCTCACTCCAGCTCCAACCCTACTGCCTCATCTGCAAACAACGGTGTGAGGAAATATGACCTCTTTAACGGCAATGGGATAAAGAGCTTCACAGGGCCCACTGACCCAGAGAGAGAGGAAGACGGGGGAGTGTCAGAGGAGGGAGAGATAAAAACATAAAGGAAAGGAAAAGAAAGAGGTGGGCTGGGCTGTTGGCAAAGGCCTGTGGTGCGTCAGTGAATTAAAAAACAACTATTTTACAATCTCTGTCATGAGGTCAGTAACTCAAACCCTCACTGAAGAAGGAGGGACAACTGTTCTGCTTACAAACAGTCCTACTAGCGACACAGAGGAACCTAATTGCAACATTTTTTGTATTATGTCAAACTATTTTCCCCCTTTGTTTGGATGTTTTTGCCTTGCTGGAGAGGTTGTGTGTTCTGAACTCTTAGAGCCAATAAGACTTAGAAGTTATAAAGCCACGGAGCTGTTTTTAAAAAGGCTCAAACAGGCATCTGAGAATAACTGGAGCCTAAAAACCCCTTAATGGAGAGGAGGGGGAAGAGAGAGGGAGGAAAAGAAAGTATGGAGAATGCAGCAAGAGAAAAACACACATCCTAAGTGGGTGGCTTGGCAAGTTTGGGGGAACAGTTCTATTTGTCTTATCAGATCCTGTCATGCATTTCTCTCTTTGAGTCTATGAGGAGAACCGCTGCGGAGTCAGACCACTAAAGACTACTTACCACAGGTCAGAGAGAGAGAGAGAGAGAGAGAGAGAGAGAGAGAGAGAGAGAGAGAGAGAGAGAGAGAGAGAGAGGTATTTCTTTGGCTGGGTAAATCAGTCTTTATATGCAGAGGTCATGGCGAGGCCTTTGTGTGTATGTGTGTATGTGTGTGTGTGTGTGTGTGTGTGTGTGTGTGTGTGTGTGTGTCTGTGTACATATTTTTAATCCGCAAATCCGCTCACATGTTCATGCTCTAGTGCATGCTTGAAATCACAGCACAAAAGTATGTTTGTTTGGTTTGCGTGCATATGTTTATACGTTTCACGTTCTATATGTAGCTCGCTGTGCATGTGTGCGCCGGTGTATGCTTGCACACATTTGTTTGAGTGAGAGATTATCCAGCCGACGCCCGTTTTAATTGGCTTTGGAGTTAAATTTGGTAGAGCAAGTTAGCTCTTATATTAGCAGGACTAACGCAATCTGGCTTTTACATTTCCCACAGACACAAAAGGAAAGAAATGTTTCTTTTTTTGGTTTACTACAGAGTGAGAAATAGTTGGGATTTGCATTTTCATGCATTTCAACAGTGCTCATTAATATCAAGTCCAAAGTCCCTGTGTCCTGCAAGGTTAGGATCAGCGGTCTATTATTTTCTCTCATCTTATCAACGACTGTACTTGCCAAAACAGGAAACAATAGCTATTATATTCCGCTCTGCGGGCGATCAAAAGGTTAATTCCCCTTGACATGGCACTAATTTCCATGTAAAGCAACACCTGCGGATCTGCAGAGACTGTGGGGGAAAGCTTCCCGTTCTCCCATGACGCTCTCCCCTTTCTGGGTCTCTATTGACATTTTAATAGCATTCATGGCTTTCAGGAGCAAAATCTGAATGATATCGTGATTATGGTGAGCGAGCTGGAGTGTCAGCAGTCAGTGTGAGAGGTGAATGGGAGGCGGAGCTGGGCAGAGGAAGACTTATTGTGGCCGGCTCTAATGGAGGATTTCCTCCTCCTGTCTCTCAAGCACCCCAATTCAGAGGAAGGTTAGAGAGTGCGGAGGTTGAGGGGGACTCGACTCCATTGACTGGCCGGTCAATCAATCAGACTTTGTCTTCTCTTCTTCTATGAATTTTCTCACTGCTCTTCAACAATTCAGATGGCTGAACATGGCTGTTTATTAAACTTCAGTGCTATTTGGTACCTACCAAAAATGTTTTGAATGCATACAATATCTGGTTAGATCCGTCACAAATCCTTTTTGTTTATTTTTTAATTTATAATTTAATTTAAGCAATCAGGAACCATTTAACCAATTTTGAAGTATTTAGACAAAGTTCTGTATGGCTGCTTGCATTTAGACAACATTTGAAAACGTTGGCTTTAGGGCTGCAACTAACGATTATTTTCATAGTCGATTAATCTGTCGATTATTTTCTCGATTAAAGGAGAGAAGAAACTAGAAGATATTTAGTTTACTGTCAGAGAGGAGAGAAGAAACTAGAAGATATTCAGATTACTGTCACAGAGGAGAGAAGAGACTAGAAGATATTCAGATTACTGTCCCAGAGGAGAGAAGAGACTAGAAGATATTCAGATTACTGTCCCAGAGGAGAGAAGAGACTAGAAGATAGTCAGATTACTGTCACAGAGGAGAGAAGAAACTAGAAGATATTCAGATTACTGTCACAGAGGAGAGAAGATACTAGAAGATATTCAGATTACTGTCCCAGAGGAGAGAAGAGACTAGAAGATATTCAGATTACTGTCCCAGAGGAGAGAAGAGACTAGAAGATATTCAGATTACTGTCCCAGAGGAGAGAAGAAACTAGAAGATATTCAGATTACTGTCCCAGAGGAGAGAAGAGACTAGAAGATATTCAGATTACTGTCCCAGAGGAGAGAAGAGACTAGAAGATAGTCAGATTACTGTCACAGAGGAGAGAAGAAACTAGAAGATATTCAGATTACTGTCACAGAGGAGAGAAGATACTAGAAGATATTCAGATTACTGTCCCAGAGGAGAGAAGAGACTAGAAGATATTCAGATTACTGTCCCAGAGGAGAGAAGAGACTAGAAGATAGTCAGATTACTGTCACAGAGGAGAGAAGAGACTAGAAGATATTCAGATTACTGTCCCAGAGGAGAGAAGAGACTAGAAGATATTCAGATTACTGTCCCAGAGGAGAGAAGAGACTAGAAGATATTCAGATTACTGTCCCAGAGGAGAGAAGAGACTAGAAGATAGTCAGATTACTGTCACAGAGGAGAGAAGAGACTAGAAGATATTCAGATTACTGTCCCAGAGGAGAGAAGAGACTAGAAGATAGTCAGATTACTGTCACAGAGGAGAGAAGAGACTAGAAGATATTCAGATTACTGCCACAGAGGAGAGAAGAAACTAGAAGATATTCACATTTAACAAGCTGGAATCAGAGAAATCTTATTTTTTTTATTAAAAAATGACTCAAACGATTAATCGATTATCAAAATAGTTGGCGATTAATTTAATAGTTGACAACAAATCGATTCATCGTTGCACCTCTAGTTGGCTTCTTTTGTTCAAAGAAAAAAAAGGTTTAGTCGAAAAAAAGAACTTGTGTGTTTTAACTTTGTGAATAGCGCGTGCTGAGAACAATTAGTCGCTCCACAGGATGTGTTGCGAACTGCTTTAATGATGGAATAATCTTGAATATCTTTGGGTTTGGGAACTAAAGCGAAGACACCATCTTGAGCTCTCAAAGATTGTGGGGCATTGTGGCATTTTTCACTATTTTCGACATTAATTGCAGCCCTATTTCTGATGGACTACCCAAACACAAAAATATGTATAAAATGTATTCCTATCTTTTAATCCCTTTACATCATAATTCATCTCAAGGAACAGACCTCGCCACAAACCATGAAACAACCTGATCTGTGTGTATGTTATTTTCACAGAGAAACCTGGCTAATATTTACAGATCCATTACCTTCACTTTTCTATTTTAGGTCAATCCCAGATCTTTTGAGGGAACGTTTGACATCAGTTCAGGCTCCACATCCACACATACCCTGCAACACAACCTATTCACTAAAAGACACTCTAAAGTGGCCTACGTGGCTAAAAAAAGAAGTGTGCTGTATTATGTTGTGGTTATTTGATGTTTGTGACTCTGTGTGTATAGAGACAAACAGACAGAGAAAGTGTCTTTGTTCAATGACTTGCATTAGCAGAGCCCTCTAGTCCATTAATTTGCATTGCCCTCTTCCAGCAACGAGTCACAGTGTAATTGCAGTGTGTGTGTGTGACAAAGATTCACATTGTGTGTGCAAACAGTGTGTGTGTGTGTGTGTGTGTGTGTGTGTGTGTGTGTGTGTGTGTGTGTGTGTGTGTGTGTGTGTGTGTGTGTGTGTGTGTGTATCGGCTAGGAACAAGGGATCAGAGAGAATGAGTGGCTCAGAGCCAGGTCCACTTGATGGACATTGTTCTGCCAAAACGAGGCCAGGTGAGCACGGAGCTGGCTCCGTGGCAACAGCAAGGGTCTAAAAACATTGGAAAGTTTCTATGGAGATATTCTACATGCAATATGCTAATAAGCCAAATCTTAATGATTAACATTAAAATTAGATTGTACTTTCATTCTCAACCTCAGTCTTAATATACATCTTAACATTTAGAAGGGACACACACACATACACATACACGTACTTATCAGCATTCAACTAAACATTGCTGTGACCTCTGGGGATTTTAAATACGGCCTGCCAAGCAGATACCTTAGATGTTCATCCAACTCTATACAGTGTCACATAGTTCACTTTATATGCAGGTCACTGAAGCCACGAGTATGTGTGGCCTTCCAGACATTTGGGATTAGAGTGCAAAGGTTAGCAGAGGTTCATGACAGGCTCTGTAAGTAGCTTAAAAGGGCCAAGGGTCAAAGGTAAGAGATGTGACATAGATCTAGGATTATACTGTAGCATACAGGAGCATGTGCCACTGTTACACTGCCTATTACATCTGTGAGAGTGTGTGCCTGCGTGTGTGTGTGTGTGTGGCTATGTGGGTGTTACAGTAAAGTAGATTACTGTGGTTCCACTAGCAACTTCAGCGAAGCCTTTCTCAACCATTTTTAAGTTGTTGACCACAAAGGGCTTTAAAAATGCTTGCGCAATCCAAATAAACAAACTGGGCTCTGTGAAAAACCACCCAGGCTTTATCCATACGCCTGATCGCTGTTTAGGGAAATATACATTTATAAAACACATGCATGAACACGCACACAGTTACACTGCAGATGTTTGGCCCTAGATATCACTTCTTTGTTTCCACAAGCTGCTGATGTGTCGCACACATGTACAAAGCTCATAAATACACACACACACACACACACACACACACACACACACACACACACACACACACACACACACACACACACACACACACACACACACACACACACACACACACACACACACACACACACACACACACACAGAGGAGTGGCTGAGGTCAGCAGAGTGGTGCGCAGAGTGAATCCCTGTCCTTTTTCACCCTCTGTGTGAATACTGCAGCGGCCGGGGGGCCGCTGGCTGAAGCATGTGCTTACTCAGAGAGATTTTTATTCACAGGAATAAATGCCCTTTTACACACAGGCATCTGTTGGGACACTCTCTAGGGGACTTTTACCAGCAGGCACCTGCGAGGGCAGCCTCTGAATGCTGCTGCTGCTGGCTCTGTGTTGCTGTTGGCTTGTATGCACATTTGAAGAGATGTTGGATTTCAACACTGTTGTAGGGAAATCAACTCTGGTCCACAATAGCGAGTAGAGGATATTTATAATGTGTTTAAAAAAAAAAAGAAAAAAAGGAGGACGGACACACAGCTGCTCCATTGAAGGGAAACTTGAGCAGAGCCCAGGGGCCAGATCAGGATATTTGGATGGTTGGTTGGTTGGATAGCTGGGCGTTTCTCTGTTGTTGCCATAATGGCATTATTACCCCCTGGGACAAAAGCCTGGCTGCGGAGAAGAGGGCTGTGGAGTCTTTGAAACCTGACGCGTCTGTCTGGATTAATAATAATCATCTCTTAAACTTCACTCACTACATTCCTCCTTTTCTTGTACTCCTTGCCCTCATCTGCTCCTTAAATATCCCGCTCACCTCTGCATACATCATGGGCCGTGTGTATCGGAAGACAATTAGATGTTAAATCGGAGTTAAAACAGTGTGAATGCTCTTAGTATTAGCAGGGAGCCTCTTCAGTCGGCCTCTTCTCTGTATGTAAACAGGACAGGGCTCAGTGGCTGCGGCACAGATAAGGCCTGCGCCAATAAAGATGCTGAGCTGATTACTGCGCAGCGCTGGCCACAGCTGAGCAGATAAGCACCGCAGCTCACAGTCCGGTCAACAATACCGCTATAAGCAGCGCCAGCCATAAACCACTGACAGATAATCAAGCGGCCTTGAGTGCCCAACGAGGAGGGTCTCTCAGTCTCTACCTCATTCACTTTTTCCCCTCCCTCCCTCCAATCCATCCTCCTTCTGTCTGCCACCGGCCTATTGGTCCTCGTTAACGAAACAAAGAGCGTTGAGATGCATCAAAAGGGGTATTGTTCTCAGTGAAACAGTGAAATCTCCCTGACCCCCAACCTCTCTGTCTGGATGCGCTCAGCATGTGCACACACACAAATACAGAGGATTGTAGCGGGCAATGTAGTTAAGAGAAAGTGATAGACAGAGGGGCCTGTGTAACAGCAGGGAGGAGGCCCGGGCGAGGACAGTGTGGTGGAGCAGAGAGATGTAATGAGGCCTACAGCTCTCAGCCTGCTGGCTATGATGAAGCATCGCTGTGTAAGATCATTCTGCCTCTGCTCTCATTTCCATTCCACGCTAGTAGCATTGTTGTTTGTTTTTTTAAGCTGCTGATCCCATGGTAATAAGTAGAACTGCATGTAATTTAACCATCTAGAGTGGCCAAGTGCTGATTCATATGATCCTAGAAAGACAACTGTGTATGAGCGTGAGAAAACATTGTGTAATGGACAATCAGGCGTCTATGGATAAGCTCATTGTCTACACACAAAATATTCATTTGCAACACCCGGCCAAAAATTTAAACACAAGCTTAAACACATGCAGGGAAGATTGCTTACAAAGGTTTATGGTAGGGTACGGCCCAGTAATCCTGCTTTATCTAAATAAGCAGTTTGAGGGTGTTTACCTGCGAGGGGATATAATTGTAGATGAGGGTGTAGAGAGAGACAGGGGAGACAGACACTTTACTACACTATTGTTGTCAAATTGTAAGCTACAAGCTGTTGTTCATCTATTGTCAAAGTTTAGTCTTTTATTGTGCAATTTAATTGTTTGCTAGGATGGGAACGTTGGGGAAGAGAGTTCAAAGAAATCAAAGAAATGAATGTGTCTGCTTTTGTGTACCAGCGTATAAGACACACAGTCATATCAGTCAACCTGAAGCCTTCGGCTTGCCCACGGGAACCACACGGGACACACACAAAACACACACAAGTACACATCGAGCCTCAGATGCCTCACACTTGCCACCCACACGCACGCAATGCAGATATAAGCATGCACATACATAGACTCTTTCACCCTGCAGGCCATAGAGTCCATCTAATGACAGCTCCGGGCGCTCCCTCTGCCTTATAAACCCCCCATGGGACACACATGCACACGCTCACACCCACACAGCTCTAATAGCAGCCCTGCGCAGACATAAATCCCAGGGTTTGTCATTTAACTCATGCACCAACAGAAACATGTCACAGTGACGGGCTGGAAATGTTACACACACAAGTCTGGCCGCAATACCACCGCTACAAAAATATACGTTGTTGAAACAAAAGTGCACACTTAAAATGACTTACATTCTTTAAGGATAAGTAGCCCTATGGCCACGACTGTTGTCATGAACATCCACTGATCTTTATCTAAATGATACAATGATCCTTACCTTCTTAACAGCCCTGACCACGCCTTGTCCTGCAGCCATAACATAAACACACGCGCCGCAGCCCACCACCGGCCAACCCCTTAAAACCAAAGATAACACAAAAGGCATGTATACAGTGATGTAGTCACACCTTAAATACCATACCATACCATACATTGACTATCGTCAGAACAGGATGTAACATATTTCCGTGTCCACTGAATGTCTGCATCAAGCCCTTGGCTGTGTGTGAGTGCATGAAATGTCAAACAAAGAGCACTGCAGGCATTTGTTCTATATCAGTCTCTTTTCTGCGAGACCTTTGAGCTTGTATGACAAACGGAACAATAGACTGACAAGGAGCATCAACAGTGGGACATTATGTGGGAATGTGGGAAAAATACCAACAACTTCAATGCATCTCTTCAATAGATACTCATCATAGGCGTTTTGGGAGCTTGCGACAACTTAATGGATACTAGTACATAGGGGTGTAAATGGCTCGTTTTCAGATCATTTAGATCGATTCAGTGGTAGAGGTGTGACGAGATCTCGTCCCACGATTAAAAATGTGACGAGAAAATGGTCTCGCGATAACGGTCACACGTGCAGAGCAGCCGCCAGTAGACAGAGTCTGACCTGGTTGGTCTTAATAATACATCTGGCATTGAAGATGAGCTTGGACCTTTAAAAAGACCTAAAAAACTCACTCTTTTCCCCGTACTTCATTCCCCCTATCC
>CM042322.1:4169370-4301870 GCA_023566125.1 Zingel zingel
GGGATGTAGAAATAAGCGCTGAAAATGTGTAGAAGAAAAATTTAAAACGTTGGAAAAAGCAAAAACAAAAGCAAAAACAAACTGTGAAAAAAAAGGTTAGCCTGTTTCAAGGTTGAAGGGAAGACAACACAAGGGTTAAAAGGCGTATGTTAAAACTCTGCTGCACAATTGTGCCCATGGAAATAATATTACAAGTAAAGAAGTCCTAAACAATACGCTGATAGTATTTGTATATTTTACCAATAGGATAGTGAAACTGTATGCATAGCCTGCCAGTCCCCATTCAAAGAATATACAGACGTTTAGAATTCATCCCTTTTATCTGCATTATTCATTGTGGGTGGCAGTAGCTCAGTAGGGAGATGGGTTGGGAACTGGAGGTTGCCGGTTCAAGTCCCCATACGGACCAAAGTATTGTGGTGGACTGGTAGCTGGAGAGGTGTCAGTTCACCTCCTGGGCACCTGCCGAAGTGCTCTTGAGCAAGGCACCAAACCCCTAACTGCTCAGGGCTCCTTTTCATGGGCAGCTCCCTCACTCTGACATCTCTCCATTAGTGCATGTTAGAGGTGTGAATCTTCAATGATCTCCCGATTCGATTCGATTACAATTATCATGTCTTCGATTCGCTATCTCGATGCGTCAAATACATTTTTCTATTAAAGCCATAACAAAACATTCAAGTATTTAATTAATAGCTTTTCAAGCTTCAAAAACAAAACATTCTGCAGTGCTCTAATATTAAATAAATTGGATGCATAAAACTACAGCACTGAGCACATGGCACTTCCTGAATGTGCAAAACATACCAGAATATGTAAACAGAAAGGTTGTTAGGCATACATTAAATTGTAAACAGAAATAATCGATTATGGCCCGGCCGATTATCGATGCAGCATCGTCCATGTCCACGATTCGATGCATCCATTATTGGATTAATTTCAACACCTCTAGTGCATGTAGAGGTACTGAGCATGTGTGTGTAATTCAGGCCTGTGTGTAATGTGTGTAATAACATTGTAATTTCACCTTGCAGGATTAATAAAGTATACATTATTATTATTTTTTGTTCTGGGGAAATGTGTAATGGGGACTTGGACAGGAAAATAACTTTTTATTGTATTTAATCTAAATAAAATACAAGTATGTATTAGAAAAAAAAATACAGATGTATCAGAGAAAACTCTAATTTGATTGCTCCGGTCAGTGAAACCAAGCATTTATTTATTAATTTAAAGGCACAGGATTGAATGCTACTTTTTGAACATTAATAAGAAAACATTCACGTGCCAGGCCAGCTCCACAAATGCTTTTCAATTTCAGATAGAGCTCAAGTCTGACACACAAGACAGCAGCAGAAACAATTCCAAGAGGCATGCTGGATATTGATGAATTAAACTTACACTGCCATCTAGTGGTTAAATATGAACAACTCGCCTTAATCTTGTTTGCAACTCATCCATCCATTAATTTCACCAGCCCATTCTGTTACAGAAAGTTGATGGAAGATGATCAACAACATTTGATGCTTTAAAATCAAATATGACTCATTTGGGACTGATACGGTAGAGGGGGCTAACACAATTAGCCTACACTGTGTGATATGATATGACTGCAGGGAGGATGTAAACGATATCAGATGCTCCTCTTTGTGGTTTGTGAGAATAACATTGAAACTATGACTGGCCATATTGATAGCCCATATATGCTAGTGGGCACACACTGCTCTGAAGGCCTCGCGTATAGCCTACTTGAATGCAAAACCAAAACAAACACATTACGCAATCATGCATTGCTTCTCAGTGAACATTTATTTTCACATTTTGCAAATGTCTTTCAGCAGGGGCGATTCTAGGATCTGACCTTTTTGGGGGGCTCAGCCCCTAATGAAAAGTTGATCATGACTAATTATGACTTCTGGTGAGTTTTGGGGAAATAAATATACAGATTGAGACATGCAATTATGACAAACTATCAACAGATTCAAGGCATCTGCTGTGGAAAAAAAGATGGCAACTACGAAGCATGATTATTGCAGCACATACCCAGGGGCGTCGGACTGGGGGGAAAAAAGGGGACTGAGTACCCAGGGCCCTCATGTGATGAGGGCCCGAAAAGATGCTAGAATTAATAGCTGTGGATGCACGGAGGGGCCCATGAAGAATGCCTTTCTACAGGGCCCAGAATTTTGAGCTACGCCCCTGAACTGGTAAAATAAGCCTTAACATATTTTTAGACAGGATTATTCATGTTTTTTTCTGCTGTTCATTTTCAACGTTTTCATTTACATCATTGATGGAAACTGATATTGTCATACAGCTAAATGATGAATAATCTAATCTAATAATGCCTCTGAACCAGATGAGGAAAATCCAACATTTCTTTTTCTTAAGAGCCTAGTCCTTCATGAAATGCATATGTAAATATAATGTGAATGGAATATTTTAAGTGTTTTTACCCGTACAATATATGGGGGGGGGGGGGACATGACAATTCAAAATATGTCAAAAATATGATGGAAAGTATGTTGTTTTACGTCATTGCGCATTTTTAAGTAGGTATATGGAAATCCTGGAGCTTTCTTAGTGAGTATACTGCGTATACCTGCGTATCACGTAGACTACACCACTGGGTTTGGGTATCACTCTTGTATAGCAGGGGAACGTTTTTAATTGGCAGGGGTGCAAAACTTGACACAACACTGGGTCAGTGGGAGACGCACAGTGTACGTCCCGTACAGGGTTGATGGCAGAGGCCGTTGGGCTCTTGGAGAGATAATCCCGGTTATGCCACACAGCCGGCTACGTATATGCCGTATGGCCCTTCAGAAAAGCAGTTTATTTCTGCTATAGCCTAAAAGTGCCTGCCTACCATACACCTGTGACAGTGCACGTTTAACGGGGTCGAGTCTTCGGTGCTTTTTCCCTTCTCTCGCAGTGACAGAACAAGTCAAGTGCCCCGCCCCTCCGTGCGCTCCATAGGCAGGCAGGCAGCACACCCGCCGCACCGAGCGAGCCCAAACGTCTGTAACAGAGAAGATGGCAGAGCGACAACAACAGAAAAACGAAGGCAGGGTAAAAATTGGCCATTACATCCTCGGCGACACGCTCGGAGTGGGAACATTCGGGAAAGTGAAGAGTTAAGTCATATTCTTTTGTGTCATACCGCTCTTAATGTGTTTGCCTGTTTCAGTTGGAGTCATATGAAGTAACGTTTAGTCGCCGTGCCTCCCCCCTCAACTTGACGGCGATAAACTTGCGGTCAGTGCAGTTTGCCGTTTGCGTAGCTGGGTGGTTTACCAGCAGCTACAGAAGGGATTAAAAGCGTAAATATGCTACGAGAATCCGCCAGCTTGAAAGTCAAATTCTGTAGCCCCCTCTGTAGCTACCGTTATCAGCTATGGCAGGTGAAATTACCTGGCGTAATTTACAACAGCTAACGTTATGCACAGTCATACTCACATTATTATCGTATAACGATAACGTTAAACGTTGAGGAGTTTATGTCAGATGTCTTTTCCCCGTCTTGCGGTTAAAGGACGTCTGTGAAGCTTACAGCTTGACCGAAACCCACCGTGTGGGTTTAATGTTAACTGACAAAATGTTTATGAACGGTGTAGCTAACGTTAGTCCCATATGTTATCCCATTACCAGCCAGTGTTAGCCTGTTAAGTGCCTACTAAGTCAGGAACACGTTTTACAGGCGTAAAGTTTTACTGGAGGGGGCCTATTACAGGATATTATATCAGTTTTCTTAGCTAGTTTTCGGGCACTCTGCGTGACCTTGTGAGCTTTAAGCCCAGTGCTCACGGTCCGACAGCCGGTTTCTTGTGTGCGTAGTTTGAGGGATGTATTAGCGTAGCTGGGGTAACCTAACCCACCTCCAGTCATGGCTACATTTGTAAACGGCCGTAAAGTCTGCATGAGGGAAAATCATTTTTTGCATCCTAGCAAGTAGTAAAATCCATGCAAAAATTCAGTCTTAATTCATATTGTTTTAATACCGAATTGAATTAAATGTAGTTAATGACAATGATTTCACTAATGGGAGTGGTTGTTTTAGGGTAATCCCTAGCTAGTTCATAGGGTAATCCCCAGTTCATCCACCATTAGTATGAATGCTTTATAACTGGTGTTTGTAGTCAAACTGTTGTAGGGGTTGGCAGCTATAATAACAACGTGGCTTCAGAGCTTCAGGCATGCAAATAGCTCCAACACCCTAAACAAGCAGATAAGGGTTGCAGTAGGGCAAACACTAAAAAAAGCATAATAATAATAATACTAATTTACTGTTATGTCGAAGCCTGCTGTACAACAGATAATGCAAATCCAACTTTAACCCATTAATGCCACTTTCTGCCTCACTTTAGGCATGCATATATCTTCCTAACTGTCTTGTGTATCAGCCCCTATGTCGTTTTACTATCTGTGTATTTTATCTGCTTCATCTCTGTATTCTTTTGTTTTCAGTTGGAGAGCATCAGTTGACAGGCCATAAAGTGGCTGTAAAGATCCTAAACAGACAGAAGATCCGCAGTCTCGATGTTGTTGGGAAGATCAAACGAGAGATCCAGAACCTCAAATTGTTCAGACACCCACATATTATCAAGCTGTAAGTGGAGAAAAGACAACATATTCTTCTATCAGATTTTAAGACTCTGTGCTGACACAGAGAGATAAATACGCTCTGTTGTGGCATGCTTTGCGACTTTCTGTTTGTTTACTACAGCTACGCTGTACTGAGCATGCTCACAGGGCTCCCAGGAGGTAGAAAACACAAATACACCACTAAACACACACACACACACACACACACTGATCAGTTTAACTATCCAGTTACGATGATAAAAATGGTGACTAAATTCTGTCTCTCATCCAGGTGTCTTGGCTCCTTCTTTCCCTTTCCTTCTGTGTCCATGGCCTCTTTCTCCTTGTCAGTCTGTGTCTCTCTCTGTCTTTCTCAACAATCTGTGGGTTATTTTTAGGTTAGGGTTAGTCCACTGTCACACTGTAAGCTATGGCAGATATGTGAGCTCTCAGGACGTGAGCTTGAGCGCCGTGGACCACTCTGTCACTAACATATACATTAACAAACACTGGCACAAACACTGTCTGCTTGCATGGACACTGCTGGACACCACAAATCCAAAGTAGACTCTGTGCGATATATTGGCCCTGTTTGTAAAACCAGCTTACTGTTTAGATTTCCTTAGTGTGTGCTTGTGCGTGTGTGTGTGAGAGAAAGTGTGAGTGAAAGAGAAAGAAATTATTTGGGTTGTTATATGGAGTTAGAATCATGCCAAAACCTCACACACACACACACACACACACACACACACACACACACAAAACGTGTTTTACTCACGGCCAACGACTCACAAACAAACTCAGTGTGGTTTGCAAATACAAAATCATTCACAAACTAATGCATTTTGTTCTGCAAATAAGAAACCTACCTATCAAACAAATACAGTATGTTTTACACATACAAAGAAACATATTTCTTCAATGACAAAAAATATCCTCCAAGTACAAACTAAAATCTTTCAAGTACATAAAAAAATCCTTCAAGTACAAAAAAAAAATCCTACAAGAGCAAAAAAAAAAAAATCTTTTAAGTACAAAAAAAAATTCTACAAGTACGAAAAACTGTCACGTGACTTTTGGCACTAATCTTCAGATCCACACAAATGCCAGTAAACTTTCTAACAAATGCCCTGTAATTCGCACTCCACAACAGCAGGTGGCGCTGTTAAGTCAATTTAAGCCTGCCAGGACCATAGATATATACACACAGATTTTTAAAAACGTTATTACGGTGCATAACTTACTGGAACAAAGCTGAGCAACGTGTTGTTGCTGGTGACTAAACCACTGATTATATATATATATATATATATGTAAATTGAAGCGCTACTGTCGTTAAAGACCCGCTGATCGCTGTCTGATTCTCTGAAATTAATGCCGGCATTGCATTGTGGGAAATCGGCTTCGCATGCGTCCAGCTCTGATCATATCGTGTTCTGTCTTACAGCATACTGTAATATTTCACAGATATTAAGCCCAAAATAATATTATTAAAATAAAGAAATGCATACTATGGTAATATCTACATATATGTAGCATTATAGTTTAAAAAATATCAATAAATAACAAAGCAATCCAGCTTTCCTGGCCGAAATAGACCGAAATAATAACATTAAAAGATATACAATTAAACCATGATGAGATCTGGTGAATAAATGTTGATTAAAACAGCGGTTATTGGGCTAAAAATACCAATAATAGCAAAGCTGTATACAGCTTCTCTGTACAGAAAGAAATGTGCTGTGATCAGGGAATCTGTGCGTAGACCATGGATGATGCCTGTCATTGACCTACATAGGCATCGCATCCATGGGCCGTCACGGAATTTTTCGGCGAATCTGTGAAACTGCCACAGATTTTGAGTTAAGAGGCCGTGTTCATTTCACAGAATTCTGTGAGACCGGCAGCCTGTACTACGAAGCAAGATCAACATGCCCTGGATTTCTTTCAGTTACCCGGCTTCACCTAACCTAACAACCGCGGTCCCGCATAACTTGTGTCACAACAGTGGTTATCAACTAGTGACACGGTGACAGTGGATTAGTTGTTACCGGGTTCAATCACCATGGTAACTTATTCTGAACACCTAACCTTGTCGGGAGCAGGTTAAGTTGGAGATCAGAGATCAACCAGTGTAAAAGCACCGCCTACTGACCAATCAATAGGCTACTCGATTGATAACGGCGTCACCGTTCGTAGAAGATCAGGCGGAGCTCAGTGCGCAGCGAGAGAGAGAGAGAGAGGTGCATAAAAGTTAAAACATTTAGAGACCGACAACCAGGGACAACTTTCCCTGATGGGTATTTTTATGAATGAATGCGGATTCCGTCCTGGTCGTGGAACATCGGACCAGATCTTTACTCTTGCAAGAATCCTGGAGGGAGCCTGGGAGTATGCCTGGCGTCTCCCTTAGAGATAAGATGAGAAGCTCAGTCATCCGTGAGGAGCTCGGAGTAGAGCCGCTGCTCCTTCGCGTCGAAAGGAGCCAGTTGAGGTGGTTCGGGCATCTGGTAAGGATGCCCCCTGGGCGCCTCCCTAAGGAGGGCACGTCCAGCTGGGAGGAGGCCTCAGGGAAGACCCAGGACTAGGTGGAGGGATTATATCTCCAACCTAGCCTGGGAACGCCTCGGGATCCCCCAGTCGGAGCTAGTTCATGTGACTCGGGAAAGGGAAGTTTGGGGTCCCCTGTTGGAGCTGCTACCACCGCGACCCAATACCAGATAAGCGGACGAAGATGGATGGATGTATTTTAATGAAATATATATATTTTAATTTTAATCGGCTATTTCTCGGCTTCTTGAGCCATGTGTTGCCAATGCACACATCAGTTTGAATTATGTTTTTATATATTTTATTTGCTCTCACGATGGCTTCCACTGTCAGGGTTGCAACTGAAATAATAGGCTAAAGCAACGACAGTTTATGGAAAGCACAAGTATAATTATGGTCAGATCTAGTGTCTGACTGATGGGGAAGTGATATTGACAAGCGTTGTGATTTATGCATCTACAGCGTCGGCTATTTTGTTTGCCAGCTCTCCTCCTGTTTTAGGAAGCAGTGACTGTATTGTGTTTTGCCTATAAAACCGTGTCTGTGTTCATCATATTTATGTAGAATTAGCTATAGTTTGCTCTTCTTATGTAAAATATGCGGCTCTGCTAGATGTTTGTGATTGGTCGTGCTGTGCAAATACCGCCTCTTTTATGTGAACGTGTGCATCGCTGGATTGGGAAACCCTGGGTTGATTGAACTAGTTGTTAACCAGCGCCGTGACACAGGTTATGCGGGACCGCGGTTGTTAGGTTAGGTGAAGCCGGGTAACTGAAAGAAATCCAGGGCATGTTGATCTTGCTTCGTAATACAGGCTGCCGGTCTCACAGAATTCTGTGAAATGAACACGGCCTCTTAACTCAAAATCTGTGGCAGTTTCACAGATTCGCCGAAAAATTCCGTGACGGCCCATGGATGGTCTACGCACAGATTCCCTGATCACAGCACGTTTCTTTCTGTACAGAGAAGCTGTATACAGCTTTGCTATTATTGGTATTTTTAGCCCAATAACCGCTGTTTTAATCAACATTTATTCACCAAATCTTATCATGGTTTAATTGTATTTCTTTTAATGTTATTATTTCGGTCTATTTTGGCCAGGAAAGCTGGATTGCTTTGTTGTTTAGTGCCAAAAGTCACGTGACAGTTTTTCGTACTTGTAGAATTGATTTTTTTTTGTACTTGAAAGATTTTAGTTTGTACTTGGAGGATATTTTTTGTCATTGAAGAAATATGTTTCTTTGTATGTGTAAAACATACTGTATTTGTTTGATAGGTAGGTTTCTTATTTGCAGAACAAAATGCATTAGTTTGTGAATGATGTTTTATATATTTGAAAACCACACTGAGTTTGTTGGTGAATCGTTGGGCGTGAGTAAAACACGTTTTGTGTGTGTGTGTGTGTGTGTGTGTGAGGTTTTGGCATGATTCTAACTCCATATATTTATTTCTCCCTCGGTGCCGGCTGTGTTGTGCTACACCTGGCTCTACATGAATGAAGTAGATTATGATGAAGTGCCGAATCTCACAAGAGCAACCATTCATGAGATTGGCCCTGCATTTTAATATACCTGACCTTTGAGAAACTAATGCCTACACTCAGCAGCCATACTTCACAGCTTTGCCTCACCTTTGTGTGTATTGGTTTGTGCATATTTATTCTGTGCATGTTTTTAAGTAAATACATTTGTTTTTAGAGATGAGATTTGAGAATTATGTTGGTGTGTTTATACTCATATTCAAATTTAGGGATAGGATGTAAAAGAGGCTGAAGTGTTAAAGTGCTCATATTATGCTTTTTGGCTTTTCCCCTTTCCTTTATTGTGTTATATATCTTTTTTGTGCACGTTATAGGTTTACAAAGTGAAAAAGCCCAAAGTCCACCCCAAAGGGACTTACCATCTCCAACAGAAAACACTGTTCACCAACTGCTCCAAACAGCTCTACTGTAGTCCAGCCTTTACTTCAGAGACAAACTTGCGTCACTTTGGAACTAGAGGATGGGTAGCCGAACCGAGCCGGGCCGGGTTCGGACAGATATTTAGAAATGATGTTCGGGTTCGGGTCGGGCTCGGTCACATCAGCGAGATAAGACATTGAACATTTTAAATTTAAAAAAAAGCTTATTATGTAGGTGCGTGCCTGTGTTAACGTGCGCTTGTTGCCCCGTGTGCGCTGATGCCTCATCTGTTGACATTTCCGAATGCCTTCCTACAGTTGCTTAATAAAAGCTTTCCACACAAACAAACGTACATGTGTCATTAGTATGAGAAAAAAATGAGATTTTAACTGGGTCAGGCTCGGGTCGGGCTCGGACATAAAAATGCGGCCCGATCCGCACTCTATTTGTAACACGTTATAATGCTCGCCTAGCTACTAGCGCGGCACTCCCTCATACTCTGAAACTGACTAGATAGCAGTACTTACTGAGCATGTGCGACTCCCAACAAAGATGGTACAGAAGTGAGAGGTCTCACTCTGTAGCTAAAACTGAGAGCTCAACACACAGGGTGAAAAGAGGAGCTGCAGCAATGTACAGTAGAGCCATGCGCAGGACTGTTTTCTTCATCCCGCTCCCGCCAGCTCCCGGCGAATTTCTGACCATTACCGCCCGCACCTGCAACATGTGTGTTAGACTCCCGCCCGCTCCCGCAAAACTCTGAGAATTTATGCCCGCACAATAATAGAGATGCATTGATGTTGTGTCTTCACCCGTCCCGCATGAAAAAACACGTCATTTTATAGTTTAATAAGGAGAAGATGCAGGCAAAGAAGGCAGGTGCTTGCTGCTGTTAGACGGGGAGGAAGGAGCCGAGGATGAGGGAGCGGGCGGACGGCGGGCGGACGGTGTACGGTTGGCTCGGAGCTCCCCCATTCTGGGAGGCTCAGACACGCTGGTGTCTGCTCAGAGAGGGGCTATACAGTATATACTCAGTCAGTATATATGTATATCTATTGTTTCTGCTGGTGTGGGGGGATTCCAGGCTACATTCCGATCCCGCAGTGTTTTTTTTAGCCGCCCGCTCCCGCCCGCAGCAAAGTTAAAACCGCCCGTTCCCGCGAGATTTTGGTTGGCGGGACCCAATCCCAATGCAGCCCTTTATTTGCAGTACAACAAAAATATGGTGTTTTCTGAAAATTAAACCACATAAACCTATTCTGGTGCAACCTCTAAATACAATTATGAACCTGAAAATGAGCATAATATGAGCACTTTAATTAATGTGCAGTACGTTCGTGTTAATACAGGTACCAGGTGATTAGTACACCCACAGATTTCTTCATGGTCATGGAGTATGTGTCTGGAGGTGAGCTGTTTGACTACATCTGCAAACATGGACGGGTAAGACATTTCATCTGTTTAACTGACTGGTATTAGCCCCAGAGTCCTTATCCACTAGGTTGTAGTGATCACTGCATCATCAGAAAAAGTTGGACAGTGGGTAGAGCAGGCGCACATATACTGAGAGGTTTATGCCTCGACGCAGAGGTCCAGGGTTTGAATCCGACCTGTGACAATTTCCTGCATGTCTCCCCTCCCTCTCTCTCCCCTTTCTCACCTGTGCTGTCAAAATTAAAGGCGGAAAAGCCCAAAAATAATATAATCATAAAATAAAGAAATAGGTCACTGGTAACCACAGCTCAAATAGGATAATCAGTAATTGCACAGCAAAGCCGAGTCTGAGGTGGTAACAGTGTATGACCACCTTCTACTGAACACCAAGTAATTACCAAATGTATTATTTAATATTTTTTAATTTAACTGAATACTCGGCAGGTGCGGTGACCAAGTAAGACTGATGTTGGCGTTTCCTTGACTTTAGCGGTCATAAACATACTGTTACATGTTGGTATTTGTATTTCTTATGTTGCTTTACAAATAGTTTCATTTAGGGTAAGTTGTATGAGCTCATTTTCTTCCTTCATGGCTTTATGAATTTGTTCTTACTAGTGTTAATTTTGTCACCTATTTTTAATTTAGTTTTAATTAACATAGTTAATTAAGACATTAACTTGTGCCAAATTTCCTTGTTAGTTTTAGTCGACTAAAAGTCTCGTCATTTTAGTCTAGTTTTAGTCAAAAGAGAATTCAATATATCTAAAAAAAAAAAAAAAAACAAGAGCACAAAACGACTGTTGGCGAGATTAAAGAACGGCTTGTTTATTGCTAAGGCCATATGGTCAAAATTAAATGATTTATTTATAATGTAATAATAACTTGTATAACAATAACTTATTTCACCGGTGAATTGCTGAACGTCCACTAGATAGGAAAAGGGTATTTTACAATAACTTTGAATGCACCACGAGGCTTACCAGTTTCAAGTGAAGTGCGTCCTGTGTTTTTCCGACAACGGCAGGTGGTGACTGCTCCGTCCTGCTGTTGGAATCCTTTACAGTGAAATACAGTCACACTTTACACCGTTTAGCTGTCAGCATTTCTACCCTGTTTAATCCAGCTACTAGCTAACACTAGGCTAACGTAACCTGCTGTCAAGTTTAGTGTTAACTAGCGGCACATGCAGCGACGCTTCGGTTGCCCGTGACGTGCCTGAATATTCTATCTCATGATGATAACGATGAGACGATTGTAGACGAAAATGAGGAGAGATTTTATCTTAGTTTTTATTTTATGCAAAACATTTAAGTCTCGTCTCTTTTCGTCAACAATAATGCATGTTAATTTAGTCTTAGTCAGCGTTTTTGGACATTGGTGCAGTCGCGTCATCGTCATTGACGAACATATTTAGTCTCTCGTCTCGTCTGACGAAATTAACACTAGTTCTTACTCTGTATCAAAACACTGTCTTTATGTATATTATTTACACTGTAATTATACCCCTCAAATATATTTTGCACCAAAATATTTACTTTTTACTCCTTCTACTACTGTTGTAAACTTCCAAGTGATATGATTTAAAGTGTATGAGTCATAAAAATGTGTTTTGACAACAGTGTTCCCATATACCATCACTGCCCAACCTTTCTGTCAGTGGTAATTTGAATGTTTTCCTCACATTTAAAGTTCACGGAATTTTTTTTAGATTTAAACCTTGAGTGAAGCACGGTGTTCCACACAAACACACACACACATGTTCAAGACAGATACTGACAGCTACAAAGAGACGACTCGTTCTGGGGACTCTCTTTATTTTGACTGTAATCAAAATAATCCTACTTGAACTTTAACTGGGCCCTGAGCCATGGCAACCTCATGACCAACCCTGAACATGATACACTTGCTCTAAACAAGACACCACATTATCCACCGTTCTTTCCACACAATCAGAGAAATACTAATAAAGTACAGCCACTGTCCAAATCATGTCCATTTATATCGTATGTCTTTCAGGTGGAAGACACAGAAGCTCGCCGTCTTTTCCAGCAGATTATTTCAGCTGTGGACTACTGCCACAGGCACATGGTGGTCCACAGAGACCTCAAACCTGAGAACGTCCTGCTGGATGCCAGCAAGAACGCCAAGATAGCCGACTTCGGTAGGATCCCCAGATAACAGAGTTACACTCAGAGGGCGAGACAGAAGGATTGGCTTGGCAGAAGCACTGTTAGGGAACATAAGAAGAGAGAAATTATAACAGAATATGTTCTTGGGTTGGGGTGCGGGGAGCAAGAAAGACAAAGAGGCAGAGTTTGTGGCAGAGCTGAGTGGAATTACCAAGTAATTGTTCAATTTGATTAGAGGCAAGTGAACATTTGTTGCAGAGTTACAGGACAAAGCGTAATTATGCACTTGTAGACAAGTGTGAAATCACCATCATGCACCTGTTAACCTCATTATTAAATGGAAATTAATTTCTCACTGAGCTCAGTTTCTAATCGGTTGGGGCATAATTGTTCTAGCTGATGGTTTAAGAGAGTGCGCCATATGCAATACGACCATGAAAGAGAGAAACATTTCCACAAACACAGGAAGGCCCTTGTGCACCGCAGGGTGGGCGGGGTGGGGGGATAGGTCCCCTAGCAACCACAGGGTCTCATATCTTGTCTGGCAAAAGGCCTTGAGGTCCAGTGTCATCTGATAGGGAAGGGTTTGTGGGGGCGCAGCAGGAGAAGTGTTTTGGCTGAGAGCAACAGACACCGGTGAGCAGTGAGAGGAAATGCTAAAGGAACAGGGATAAAAGATGAAGGGAAGGTCAGCACATCGCAGAGCGTCTGGTGTTTAGCGTTTGGCCGAGGCCCTGGCAGGCAGACAGAGGCTCATCCAATTAGATGAGCTTTGTGTTTAGAGCTTAGAGTCTTGGCGGGTAAAGGAGGATAAAGCTATCAGCGGTGTCCCCGGTGTATTGCTCTCACCCTCCCTGTGCCCCGGCCGTGTTCAATTTAACCAAAGAATCAATAGCAATAATATGACCATAGAGGATTGTTTCATTAGTCTGTGTTACTGTCCCAGTTAAGACTGAATGGTGGTTATATGTCTTGTGTTTGGCCTACAGGTCTGTCAAACATGATGTCAGATGGAGAGTTTCTACGGACGAGCTGTGGCTCACCCAACTATGCTGCTCCAGAGGTCATCTCAGGAAGGTGTGTGTGTGTGTGTGTGTGTGTGTGTGTGTGTGCGTGTGCGCGTGTGTGTGTGTGTGTGTGTGTGTGTGTTCTTGTTTAACTATATTTGTGGGGAACCAGGAATACAGTATACTTGTGGGGTCCCGACAGCTTTGTGGGGCCAAAATGCTGGAACCCACAAGTTTAAAGGGCTGTTTGAGGGTTAAAACTTGGTTTTAGGATTAGGGTTAGAATTAGGTTATGGTTAGGGTGAGGGTAAGGGTTAAGGTTAGGCATTTAGTTGTGATGGTTAAGGTTAGGGTAAGGGGCTAGGGAATGCATTATGTTAATGACAGGTCCCCACAAAGATAGTGAAACAAACATGTGTGTGTGTGTGTGTGTTCTCGTTTAACTGTATTCGTGGGGTCCAAAAACGGGGAGTCCAGTATACTTGTGGGGTCCGACCAGCTCTGTGGGGCCAAAATGCTGGAGCATTAGAATTAGGTTATGGTTAGGGTGAGGGTAAGGGTTAAGGTTAGGCATTTAGTTGTGATGGTTAAGGTTAGGGTAAGGGACTAGGGAATGCATTATGTCAACGGTGGGTCCCCACAAAGATAGTGCCACAAACCTGTGTGTGTGTGTGTGTGTGTGTGTGTGTGTGTGTGTTAGAGATCAAGGCTGCAATGATAATCAAAATGATTTATGTCTAGGAGACCATTATTTAATCGCCATTATTTGTATGGCTTTATGAACAAAATAGTTTTGGACTTAAACACTGAAGGAAACCCAACCTGACAGAAAACAAACTTTAAAGGTTCCCTGTAGAGGTTTCTTGTAAACAAAGAAAAGCTATGTTTACGTCACTATTACTCACTGAAACGCACTGCGTGTATGCTCGAGGTCTAAAAAAACCTGTTGAATGCATTTGCTTCTTCATAAAATAGTGCTTGAAGACATGGTCAAAATCTTCTATCCCCAATATAGGTCATTTCAAATCTCAATAATGATAAATATCACAACATAATAAATGTATATGAAATGTACACAGTATACTCCTGTGTGAATTAAATCATTTACTAATGAAAAGTATCGAGTGTCTTATCATTGTATTAAGAACTTCAGTGCAAATTGAATGTGCAAGGATCAGAACATAAAGTAACGTCAGAATGACGTAAATATTGCTGAAATGCAGTTGAGCTGCTGTTTTTTTTCGACATTGCGATAGAAAAGATATAGAAAAATATACGATGGACATTTTATTTCGTTTTGACTATATATTGTCATATCGCCCAGTCCTATCGTAAAACATTTGCAAAGCCAATTGTCTAAAGTATCATACATTACTAGCTTGAAGTCGTCTTCACTGCCTTTGGTCGCGCATTGCTGCATTTCTTAGCGCATTACCTACCTACCACCTGTAGATTAAAGCTTAGATCGGGCCCAAAAAATCAAGCCCAACCCTACCCGAGCCTGAAACAATCTGGCCTGGTTGCGCAAAAAGACAGTGCTACAGATGGGGGAGACACGATTTAGCACAGTTTACTTCACACTCAAGTCAGTGCAGGAGGACATACACCCAGAGCTATGGGAGAAGCTGGAGAGGCATAGCTTTCTCCCCACCGAATAAGGCTAATAAAGTAATGATTAAAAAAACACAAATGCTTGATCAAGGGCCCGGCCCGGCCCGAGGATAGTGGCGGGAAATATCGGCCCGACCCGACCCACGGGCTCGGGCAGAGAATCTAAACTGTAGATCGGCGTAATACTGTGCTACCATTGCAAAGAATGTGTCACCAACGCACGTGCTTGTGTGTCCTCATAAAAGCCATAAATACAACTTAAAAGCTATACAATGACAATTCTGGTGGATCTACAAGAGTGACACGTACGTGGATCTTTTTGTCTGTCACATCTTCTGATCACTCGGTCAGGCTCTATGCAGGCCCAGAGGTGGACATCTGGAGCTGTGGCGTGATCCTGTACGCCCTGCTGTGCGGCACTCTGCCCTTTGATGACGAGCACGTCCCCACGCTGTTTAAGAAGATCAGAGGAGGCGTCTTCTACATGCCAGAGTACCTGCCTCGCTCGGTGGCCTCGCTGCTCATGCTCATGCTGCAGGTGGACCCTCTGAAGAGAGCCACCATCAAAGACATCAGGTGCCCCCGAACATCTCCTGTCTTTTTAAACTCTTCTCATTCTTTTTTTCCTGTTGATTTTTTGCCATGGTCACACATTATAAATAATTGTGAAGTGTTGCATTGCCTTACAGTATGTACAGTAGTGTGTCCCCTCTTGTCTTTTTGCTAACGGAACTGTGTCCACACTGGAACACTTTTTGACACGTTCTATCAAAATATCTGTTTAAAGGAACACAGCGACTTATTGTGACTATAGCTTATTCACCGTATCCCCCAGAGTTAGATAAGTCCATACATACCCTTCTCATCTCCGTGGACACCCACTAACTCTGTCTGACGCACCCACTGCTAGCCTAGCTTAGCACAGATCCTGGAGGTAACCGGCTCCAACTGGCCTACTGCTCCCAATAAGTGACAAAATAATGGCAACATGTACCTATTTACATGTTGTGATTTGTATAATCACAGTGTGTACAAATAACAAGGTCACATGAGACACAGCAGTCTTCTAACCGTATACATACTGGGAACTATATTCTCAGACGGCGAAGCACTGCTACTTCTGCTACTTGGGCGGAGTGATTTGATCTCAGCACCTGAGAAGCCCCGTGGTGAGGAGCAGAGAGTAACAACGGTGCTTTTCAGGTGTCGCGCTAATCACTCCGCCCGACAGTTTGACTTCATGCAAGTTTACATCACATACACATCACATGCTGTGACATTTTCAGATAAATCGCCGACCTATATCACTATGAGGTTCGGTTTTATAGTTAAGAGTTTTAACTTCGACTGATTATTCTCTTCTCTGTCAGGGAAGATGAGTGGTTTAAGCAGGACCTGCCAGGCTACCTGTTCCCTGAGGACCCGTCCTACGATGCTTCAGTCCTGGACGAGGAGGCCGTCAGGGAAGTGTGTGAGAAGTTTGAGTGCACTGAGTCGGAGGTTGTGTCCAGCCTTTACAGCGGAGATCCACAGGTACACATTCACAATTTCTTAAGGAATGAATGAGTATTTCCTCCGTTTAATAAACTGTGACTGTTTAATGTAACATTAAAGTCATACCCCACAAGATTATGTTTGCACTTTGCAGTCGAACTGTGACAAGACGAGTGACGAGTTTTTTTGATGAAGTTAGAGGTTCTGTAGTTGCCGCTAGCCTTTCCGCTCTGCTTTTTGTGGCTGTTTTCGATCAAGTTGTTGTTGGTTTCAATAATCTGAATGTCGGTCCTTAGCTTAGTCCTTAATCTTCAGTTGACTTTCCATCGTTCCTCTGTCCATGCAGGATCAGCTGGCAGTAGCCTATCACCTCATAATAGACAACCGGCGCATCATGACCCAGGCCAGCGAGTTCTACCTGGCCTCCAGTCCTCCCCAGGGCTCCTTCATAGAAGAGGGCATGCCGCTGCCCCCCGGGGTTAAACCCCACCCAGAGAGGATGCCTCCGCTCCTGGCTGACAGCCCCAAGTCTCGTTGTCCTCTGGATGCTCTCAACACCACCCGGCCCAAACCGCTGGCAGTGAAGAAGGCCAAGTGGCACCTGGGTATCAGGAGTCAGAGCAGACCCTATGACATCATGGCTGAAGTGTACAGGGCTATGAGACAACTTAGCTTTGACTGGAAGGTAATAGGACACGTCTTACCCTTAATTTCCACTGTGCAGGTACTTGAAAGAACAATCGAGTGTTTAACTCCCAAGCACTCCTGCAATTAATCTCAATGCCTTCTCTTTTCTGGCGTTGCCCTGTTATGTCTTATTGTGTTTTTCCACCTCCCAGATGAATCTCTCGTCGTCCATGGTGTTATAGAGAAGACGTATACGATATTGGAGGGGAAGGGGGGGTGTTTAACTTCCTGCCCGGCTGTTGGAAAGCCCTGCGGCTCGCGTGAAAATAGACCTGGCGCGTATCTTTAGCGGAGCAGAGAGCCTCTTCATACATGCTTGTGGGACGCGGCGTGGCGCCGCTGGTGGAATATCAAGCATTGACTCGAATGGCCGCGATTGCCCGCGCGCGGGGGGGCTGTGACGCCTCTGGAACGCAGCGCAGACACGCCGGGGTGGAGAATAGGGGTTACACATAGGTCTACATACGAACTAAATTGTGTGTAATTTTGCGTTGTAGGTGGTGAACCCGTATCACCTGCGAGTGCGGAGGAAGAATCCGGTGACGGGAACCTTGGTGAAAATGAGCCTGCAGCTGTACCAGGTGGACAGCAGATCCTACCTCCTCGACTTCAAGAGCATCGATGGTTAGTGACGGACAAACACTGATTTCACAACATTTCTAACAATGCAAAGCACATTTCTATCATGAAAAAATATTTGTTTTTTTGTTTCTGTTGATGTGCATGGCTCTACGTTAGCATAGGTGTAAAGCTGGTGATAGCGCTAATGCATTTGCAGTGCCAGTACTCAGGTTAATATAAATTACTTAAACAGTAGTTTGTTGGAATTTATACTGAATTCAGTCATTTGATTTATTAAAGCTATAGTGCGTGACTATTTCCTATTAAAGGTGCTCTAAGCGATGTCACACGTTTTTTAGGCTACAACATTTTTTTTGTCACATACAGCGAACATCTCCTCACTATCTGCTAGCTGCCTGTCCCCTGAACACACTGTAAAAATATCTCCTCACTATCCGCTAGCTGCCTGTCCCCTGAACACACTGTAAAAAAAATGCGGTCTCTGTAGACAGCCCAGGCTCTACAAATGGCAACAAAAACAAACTGCACCAACCTGCACCACCAAACATAACAGTGTTCCAGCCAATAATGGCGTTTTTCCATTACATGGTACCTGCTCGACTCGCCTCAACTTGACGCACTGTGCGTCCGTTTTCCATTGCAGATTTTAGTACCACCTCAGCGTGGCTGGTCGTCATAGCGGCGGCGCCGCAGTAAACTGCCGTGACCTAACGCGACACACACACACAGAACGTCGAAGGTGTGTAGTTGTTACCAGATGACACATTTAGTTTCAAATGAAACTGGAGGCAGCAAAAAAAACCACAGCTGGCTAAACTTTTTAAAAATAGCGGGTTTGTTCAGGACACCCCCCCTCTGTTGCTTTCACGTCACCTTTTCGGCTCGCCTCAGCTCGCTTGGAACCTCGACTGAGGTGGTACTAAAAAAAGTACCTGCTGGCAGGTACCAGGTACTTTTCTTCGTAATGGAAAACCAAAAAAGGCGAGTAGAGTCGAGGCGAGCAGGTACCACGTAATGGAAAAGCGTCATAACCGACGAGAAGGATTTGGGAGTGGGGGTTGGGGAGGTTAGTGCGTGAAAGCACGGAAGAAAGGGGGAGGGGACGGAATGAGGAGGAGGAAGGGGCGAGAGGGCGAGCTAGCCTCGTTTTGTTTGAAAATATTTTGAACGTCAACAAGAAGTGCCGTCACCCAACATCGCTTAGAGCACCTTTAATGGACGTCCGTTACATTCAAGCCATTGCCAAATGAGTTGATACAAAGCTAATTAAGTTCCACACAACTCCCTCTGTATTTCTCAGAATGGCTATGTTTACAAAATGGTCTCGTCCAGCGACATTTGCGCGCAGAAGTGAAGATAATGACCTCTTTTGAAGAGTCGGTGGTGTGCCATCACAGAAGGCTTGTGTCATGTGGATGCAACAGCAATTGTCATTACTTAGAATTCCTAATGGGGGCGACAGAAACTACGCACTATAGCTTCAATGCACATGCAGAATAAAAATTCAACAGACAAAAAAATAAGACTTTACTTCGGTGGTGGCGAAAATGTTATATAATTATAGAAAAACTATATAAAACATTAATGTCATGAACTACTCCTCTGTTGAATGCTGATGCTACATTCCTCTGCTCGTGTGACCCCCCCCCCCCCAGATGATATCTTGGAGGCGGTGGGCTTTAAGTCGGGGTCGTCCACTCCCCAGCGGTCGGGCTCCGCAGCCGGTCTCCACAGACCCAGACTGAGCATCGACTCGGCCAGCCCGGCGTTTGATCTGCCCCAACTCAGCTCCTCCCTCCCGGGGTCACTGTCCGGTAGCTCTCCTCTACTCTCCCCCCGCCAGGGATCACACACCATGGACTTCTTCGAAATGTGCGCCAGTCTGATCACCACACTGGCGCGCTGAGACCCGTCCATTCCTGACCTCGCTGTAACCTGGATGTCAGTGGGGTTTCTAGGCAAATTGCTGATCTGGGATGTAGGGAGTGTAGATGTCTGGAGCGACTTCCTCTCTCTGTCTCCTCTCCATCTCTGTTCCAGTTGTATTGGACTGTAAGGCCGGCGACAGACTGGGTGCTTGGCGTGAGCGTGGCGTTTCTGCTGCGTGTCAGCTGCGTGGATTTTTCTGTCTTTACACACCAGAAACATGTCTGACGCGGCGCTGCTGCTGCTAGCCTTGTCTGTACACATGGATGTTTCCCATTGATAAAATGAAATACCATGTTAAACATAAATATATACTGATCTGATTACGTCGGCAGTATTGACGGCAAAATAGGCTACAGAATATTTCATTCTGTATTGACAGGTGCAATATTAGAAAATCGAATTTTTTTTTTTTATTACATTTATATCTGCATTTATATCAAAACCTAGAGACTTTCAAACAACATGTAATTTATTAATTTGCATTTGTGTCAAAATGACATAAACATATTTTTGTATTCTGTTTTGCCTGGAAACGCTTCCAACACTCTTGCGTGTCGCGTGAAAAATAGGCGTCGGTTCTATTTCTAGCATGCACGCGTTTTGGCACGCCTCGAGCCGTGCGTGAGACGTGCGTGTCACACAGGCAGTTTGGGAGCCGAAATAAAAACGGACACGCCACGCACCCAGTCTGTTGACGGCCTAAAGCTGAAAAGCTCACTGTCACCTCAGATTAAGTAGACATAGAGAGGAATCCTGTTTTGTTTTGTTTAGAAAGTCAGATTTATAGCTTTTTTTCTTTTCTTTTTTTAAAACAGTCAATTGGATCAGAATTTGGAGTTGAAACTGATCCTGGGACTGGATTCTGTGAACTAGGAAAGGCCAGCAAAGTGAGCAGCAGCAGGTCACAGCTCTCAGTCACTCCTCCACAAATATCTTCAGTCAATTATCAACTGCTGAAATGTCATCAGCCACCATAACACTTAATGATGGGAAATCCTGCTGAGTTTGCCCCAGACGCTGATCGGAGGTCAGTTTAGCTTCTTGTCTTATATTTTCAACAAGGCGCTGGTTGTTGATATTGACATTAAATCTGTGTTCTGAGCGATCAAATTTAATTTCAGGTTTTATATGATATGGTTTGTAAAGAAACAGCTTTTGTTATCCATGTATATTATATTTTTACTACAATTATATTGCGTAGCTGAAAAGGTTGACTAAGGTATACCAAATAACACTTTATGCACCATAAAAGGTGATTATTATTTAGATATCAGAGCCATATTTATTTTTGAGAGATTGTTTTTTAGGCACTGTAGCTGTATTATTTAAGCACTGCATCGAAGTAGAGTTTTATCCTGATTTTGAATAGATTGTAGAAGATTAATGAACCCAGAGAGGCAGTAGGGTCATACTACTCTGCATTGTTCTGCATTTAGTGTTAAAGCACAGATATACAACGTCTCACAGGAGTATTTTCCGCCTTCATGTATTTCAAAGATGCTGTGCACACCGTACATATATGTGCCATTTCTTTTCCCACACAACCATCATTTTATACATTCAATAACTGTCAGAAATATGCAACACACACACATCTCCAGACTTCAGTTTAGTCCTTAACAAATGACAAGTTGAGCAACTGCAAAATGCTGCTCGCTCATGCATGTACAGAATGTAATTTAAAGGCAAGCAGGCCCGTGATATCAGGAGGCAGTGATAACGTGGCAGTCAGTCACATACGCAGTAAGCTGAAAAAGACAGAAGCCCTGTGCCGTTTGTAATGAGAGCGTAGGGATTTTTTAGTGCTACAATTAACGTTTTTTTTTTTTTTTGCCTTTAGAAATGAGAAAAATGTCCGTCAGAAATTCGAGCCTAATGTGAGGTCTTGAGTCTGATTCTCTCTGAGCAAATTTTTACTTATTTACTTGATAAATTAGTTCAACAGTCAGTCAATTTTCTAAATTAGCAGTAATAAACTTAACCAGCCCTGCTGTGTGCCTGTGTGTGAATAGATAATGCGGTGGTGATGATAATCGATAAAAGAGGAAGATGACTAAATCCGTGTGAGACGGTGTGTATCTCTGCTGCAGGACGGTATAAGCCACAGAAACCTTTCTCCAGTTGCCTTAAAGAATGCAACCCAGTCATTCTGTGCATACGTTTATAGAGGGTGCGTGCATGAGCCGGTGTGTGTGTGTGTGTGTGTAGTAATCAGCTGGGTAGAGTGTCACAAAAAAATGTTTTTACTGACTTTGTGAGGAGGATCTTTGCAGGGGTTCAGGAGTTGGTAGAAAAGTGAGAAAACATGACGCTGTGGTGTTTTGGAGCGTGTGTGTGTGTGTGTGTGTGTGTGTTTCGTCTGTTGTCGTCTGTTCAGTCTGCACTTTAAATCTCATTTGCAGATTCACCGTTTTCATTGAATCCCACTCGTATTGTGGATACACTAGCTTTACTGTACCTGTTGTTTCTGCTTCTACGTTTTTGTTGATTGTCACGGTTACTACTTTTTTTTTAATAAATGTTCTGCATTGTCTCGTCAGATCAGACCTTAGCGGGGTTGTGTATCGCTGTTGTCATGCAATATATTTTCCGATTGTGTGTTAAGTGAAAGCTGGTGCTGCTTAGATGAATCCTCCTGTGTTTTTGTCTGGGTTTGTTGGAGAGCACTGGACCGTTGCCTTTCTACTCTTCTCATTTAAACACAGCAGTTGGAGGAGTAGTACGTACTCTACTTTAGCCTGGCGTTACATATTGAATATTGTATTTATTCCATTTTATTGATCAGTTGTTTTCACAGGCTTGGGGCAAGTGATTGGCAGAAGGGTGAGGAGGCGGGAATTCGTGATAAAACTGTCGTGAAAAGTGACATGAAATCTAAAATAAAACGAGTAATGGGCGCCTGGGTAGCACACTTGGTAGAGCGCATGGCCATATATAGAGGTTTACAAAAAGTAATCTTTAAAAAAAAAAAAAAAAAAGCAAGTAATGAGAGAGATAACATTTCAGAATAATGGGGAGAATTTGGTCATGTTGGAGGTTTACACACCGGTCTAGACTACGATTCTTCAACTAGTTAGTGTTAACCGAGTGCTTTGTTGGACCTACAATAATTGAATGTAGACGGAGGTTGGAGTTTGTTACTCTACTTCTTCTGAATCATTTTCGTCTGCATCGAGTCTGAAATGTACTCATTTGTACTGTCATTTTTGCCTTACGAGAGCATTGTGAAGGCTTTTGGTTGAAACGGTGGAAGCCACATTCTTTGTTACTCTGCTGAAAACCCTTTATACATGTAATCCTGTGCAGTGTGACGTCACATACGCCACTGAATATACTCGAAAGTGCTAGAAAGTGCTCCCTGCTGCAGAACACATGCCACTGTACACACAGCTACAGTATGTTCTCAGTCAAACCTCTACATTACAACCTATTGCTGTGTCTGAAATGACTTGTCCTCTGCATACTGAGCTAATTTGGTCACATCAGGATCACATCTGGCCCATTATGCATCCATTCCTGATTCCGCTGCTCGTGACAACCGCATAAAAAAATATTGATCAACGAAGTGCACTTTTCTTGGAGAGGTCATGGGTCGTATTTTAAAACTCTTGAAATAACCAGTATTTACTGTCAGATGTAGTACTGTACCATTACAACTGTATGCAACTACCAGTGGCATGTTAGTCATGTAAACTCCAATCTGTGTGCAGGGCTGGGAAACACATGCCGGCGGGGGGGGGGGGGGGGGGGGCAACATACTGTGTTGTACCAAAGCGAGTATCTCAACAGCAAGGCTGTGCTCTCGGTTTCTCTGTGGTGGGGTTCTTGTGATTATTGTAACCTTAAATACCCCAGTGTGTGTGTGTGTGTGTGTGTGTGTGTGTGTGTGTGTGTGTGTGTGTGTGTGTGTGTGTGTGTGTGTGTGTGTGTGTGTGTGTGTGTGTGTGTGTGTTTTAACTGTCTCTCCCTGTCTCCGTCTGATTGGGGTTTTGGAATTCTCTCGTTATGCACTGCATGATATTGCTGTTATGATTTGCACTTTAATGAGTATTTATTGAAAAACAATAAACAAAACATAAAAAAAGGAAACTGTTTTTTGTCCGAAAGGCTTTGTCAATGCACACAGACACGCATCACAGAGGATTAGTTTTGTGTTTTTCTATCCAGACAAAAATGCACCCTCAGCCTCAGATGTCAACAACAATATTTTACACGTCATTCTGATGAAATAGCTGCAGTGTTTCCCACATAATTACTGTGATTCTATTTGTGGCGGTAGCCGACCGGTTAGCGAGTGAGCGAGCTAACAAGGCAGCTAACACAGCAATTATCTCTAACACTTCTTCATCAGCTTGAGGAAAGTCGTAGAAAAAATAAGGGACATAAAAGTGACATCTGCCAAATAAAAGAAAGAAAGTAAAGTTCATGGATGATACTTCCCTCCACAAGGTTCAACTATGACCAACACTTAGCAACTGGTACTAGACTTCTTAAATTTGTATATTTTAGATCAAGCTCCATGTTGTTGTTTATTGATACGTCATTAAAGATCATAACTATACCTAATATGTCAGCATTTAAATACAGTACTGTGACGCGAGTAGTTACATAAGCACTTCCATAATCTGTAATGATCTTTAACTAAATAATGAGGGTAAACCCAGTAACCCCCAAAAAATTATCAATATCAGGTAAATGTTAAATGGTAATCAGAGTCCTAAAAATGTGCATGCAGTATGAAATTTATGAAAATAGATCACATCACCTGTGGAGTAGAGCTGGCCACACAGAGATTTTTAATTATTGCTGATGATCTGACCTAAAAGTCTATGAAGTCTTTGTTCATTTGTCAGCTATATTTCTGTTTGCAATACACTGTAAACGGGTAACAAGTGTATAGTGTACAATTATGTGTATTATTGAACAATTCCCCCTGATTTTCACTGCCTGTGTCCGCTGTGTATTTTCTCAAGATGGTGTCTCAACCTGAGAAATATCGACATTTTCCATTGTCCTCCCCTTATTTCCACCACCAAAAACTGATTTCTGGTATTCATTTCTGGAAAAAATTCCCTACAAGAGCCTCCAGGGTGTGTGTGTGTGTCTGCAACAGTTTGTAAGTTCTTTCCTGGGATCAGCAGTTTCAAAGTCACTCAGAGCCACCGGGCAAACTGTCCCTCTCTGGTTTCACAGCGAGTGCTTCAAAAAAACAAAAAGTGAAAAACAAAGAGTTCTGAGAGCTGGGATGGTGTAACGGTCATCGGCAAATCTCCTTATCTTGCTCTTCTACGTCATCATACTGATCCATAAATGTAGTCCCCCAGGTAAATAAGGTCATAGTCATGAAGATGAAGTGACTGTCACAGTATTAGGCGACTGACACGGGTCACAGTGTGAAGAGATAGCAGGCAAATCCTGTTTCCTCTGCCTGGCTGCTTTTTGTCCTGATGTTGAAAACAAACAAAAAACCACGTCAGCATGTGAAGTGCACAGCGGGGCAGATAAGAGAGAGTCAAGATGATTCATCCTTACCTTGTTTTATGATAATTCCTCAGCAGTCAAGTCAAGCATACAGGTCAGGAGGGGGTAAAATGGGCATATCAGTTTGATCAAAATCCATTTCCTGTGTTAAACTAGGTTCAGACCTGTGGAGGAACACATTGGAAAATAACTCAACCAGCCGGGACAAAGGAGGGTGACCTCGTTTTGACCATGAATATGACACCATTGAGAAATGTGAAAAGCACATGACAGGGAATCAAACACAAAAACAATAAAACACTCTCTCGTTTCATGCTCAGCTACCTATTCCAGGCAAAAAGGAAGGAAACTTGCACATGTTCTGCATGTTTCTTTTGTGTGTGTGTGTGTGTGTGTGTGTGTGTGTGTGTGTGTGTGTGTGTGTGTGTGTGTGTGCGTGTGCGTGCGTGCGTGTGTGTTTTATAACCCTACTCACAAGGAAACTGCTTTCTCCTTTACAAGCACAGGACCTGAGATGGAAACAAAGTATTTTGGCATCAAGTTAAAAAAAATCTAAATCAAACATCAAATGCTGTGATGTCTACATAAATGTTTTTTCAATGATTGAACAAATACTATTAAAGATATAATATGTAATATTCTGCAGTAAAAATGTCTGAAAATAACTATACCTTCGTTATAAATATTTTTTTGGTGGGTACTTACACTATCCCAAATATTTCCAACAATGTTCAAACCGAGAGAAATCTGTCATTTTTACCCAATGACACGGAGCGTGTCGTTTGGTCGCTTGTCAATGGCGTCATATATCCTTTGACCCCTCTAGTTGCCGTCAAAACAAAGGAAACGCAAGATCATCAACGAGTAATTGTAAATCATACAATGTCAAAGAATTATACTCAGTAACAGTAATACAGCATTTTTTTCTGCCACACAGAATATGCGTTTGATTAATCTTATGCCACTCTGCAAAACAGTACTACAGTGGAGACCTAATTTATTGATATGACATTTCCATATCGATTCAGCTCACTACAATGTGCTATGTTGACAAGTGGCTCATGCTAATGCTTGGTGGTGAAACTGTACCTAATGTATGTATAAGGTCACAACAACGTTCAACACACTCATAGGTTATTTTTAGAACGATTGTTTTGACCACGGTTAACAGCGCTGGGCTAACCCACGATTTAATTCGCTACTTAACTTTCAGCTGTATGGGTCGACTAATCTAATGCTAAGTTAGCCAGCTAACGCACTCCAGTCCTTCAGCCTCACCCCCGGGCGCTAAGAGACTTCAGTCGGGATGAGAGCGGACAACAGCCCCGGGGACACAGCCACAGCTAGCCCCCAGCCAGCGACTACAGCAACACGAACCCAGCCAGCACAAACTCCAGCGCCAGGTGCCAACGGCACTAACAGAAAGATAATACGTCGATGAACAGACCATAACAATACATAGACGGCCGCATCTGGCCAAAATCGATCCGCAACAGCTAACATCAAGACGTCTCCAGCACACCCTGGCGATGCCGCCCACCACACCCACCCCACCGGCTAGGTAGGTCTCCCAGCGGCAAGGAGTATTAGCTGTGTTAGCTGCCTTGTTAGCTTGCTCGATCGCTCGCTAACCGATCGGCTACCACCACAAATAGAATCACAGTAATTATGTGGGAAACACTGCAGCTATTTCATTAGAATGACATGACATGAATAAACGTTACTAAACGTAACTTTAATACATTAACTTGTCCGAGAACAGATACATTTTCATCGGCAATGGTGGTTAACAATGAAGACAACTCCCACGATCATAGGCGCAGATACTGAGCACCCACGTGTGCCAGACTGCCAGTAGGCTACATTCATTTTAAATTAAACATTGCAGTTGGTGCTAAGTGGAGCGTCTGTCATAGTGTGATTGGTTATGTCGGTGGCATTGATTCTTAATTTCCCCCGAAGTTGATCGTGGTTACGTGTCAGTTAAACTTCTCATCTCCAATCCTATCTGTATCTGTGAGAAGTGGCGCTGTCCTGAGTTGAAAGATAGCCTACTTTATGGCTTTATTATCAAGTTAATAGGCATGTGTGTTCGTCTCGGCCGCTGTCCATTTCCTAAGGTTCTGAAATACAAACATTTTTTACTTTTTTTTTTAAAGGGCGTGCGCCCGTGAGCACCCACGGAGGAAAACATAAATCGGCGCCTATGACCACGATCCTACGTAACTTTATGACGTCATCAAAAGTCTCCGTTTACATCCATGGTTTCGATTGAGAGACCCCTAGCGGCAGACAATTACATATTATATGTTTAAGTATTCACATTTTATGAAAAATACTTTTTCTATATTTTAGGATCAGGGGTTTTGCAGGCATCACTTACTTGTCTCTGGTTCAGTGCTGCTGTAAAATTGAAGGAAAAGCAAAAATTAAAACCCCATTTGTGTGTGTGTGTGTGTGTGTGTGTGTGTGTGTGTGTGTGTGTGTGTGTGTGTGTGTGTGTGTGTGTGTGTGTGTGTGTGTGTGTGTGCATCATGCCTACCTGGCAGCTAGCTCAACAGGTTTAGGTGAATGGAAAAACGTGGTCAACTTGTGAAGTGCTTCATGTCTTGCGCTGATAAAAAAAGACAAATACACATGTACTTGTCCACACTGTGCTTGCGTGTGTTTATTTGTGTGTGTGTGTGTGTGTGTGTGTGTGTGTGTGTGTGTGTGTGTGTGTGTGTGTGAGTGAGTGTGTGAAACAGGTGAACTCACTAGACATGGGCGCCGTCTGCGCTGAGGTCACTTTGACTGTGCTGGTGGTTTACACTAAGGTTTTTGTTTCCTAAGAAAATACATAATTGAGACAGATAAATATAATACACTTTCACACAACACACAGACCAACAGCGTTAATTATGCCGTAATCACACAGGTATTGTTACTGAAAGTCACCAAACCTTGGACTCGCCATTACACACTTGAATAGTTCATTTCCTTCCTGTTACACAAACAACCTGCTCATCTAGTGAGGTTGGGAGTCAGCATTTAGAGTATTTATTTAGGGCTGAGAGGTCAGGAAGTCTTTGGATTATGTTTACAACTAGTAAGTATCCAGATTCCAGTAGCTTTGACCATGGTATGATGTGGTCCAGTTGGTCAGTTCATTTACATTTGACACTTTTTTTTTTTCTTTTTTTTTAGCCAAATTATCTATTAGCATTTCCTGATTGCAATGTAACCATGGGCACACACAGACAGCAGTCACAGGATGACTCTGATACTGAAAAGAATTTAAAAACAAGATGATTCTCAAATAAGGTCAGGTGTTATAAGGAGCTTTTTATCCCTATGATTTTCCGAGGAGATTTATGGATGTTTTTTTTCCGCGATGGACATCAGTGTTAAGTCACACTGAATCTGTGTATTATGTCTGGGGGTTAAGATTTGACTGAGTTATGATAAGAAGAAGTGGGTTGCTGCTGCTGCTGCTGCTGATAATAAGCCGGAAAAAATTACTAACTTCCTGTTGTTTTTAAAAAGTTCTCTTCCTCAGCGTCGCCCCTTCAGCTGGGCAGGCGCACCTTACAGTTGGAAAAGTCCTCTTGGAGAGCCAGCTCAGAGGAAAAGCTCAGTTCTACACTTGGGTGATTTTACAGAAAACAACGTGTGACACACTGACACACATGGACACTTTATTAAGCTTAGCGATAGTTCATGCAGGACACGGAAGTCATACGCCCCCTGATTGAATTATGATTCCTATCAGACACACACCAATCACAGCCATTCTCACATCAAGGCGGTCTTTTTAAATGTCCCTGCTACACTGACACTGCCTCACTCAGTGCTGTTGCTGCTGCTTGCAACGCTTTGCCTCCACCTCCCCAGCCCCCACCTTCCTAGTTCAGAGTCCTGACATGGCTCAAAGTAAAAAAAAAATGTTTTTCAATGTCTTTCTTTTTACCCAGGGGGGGTTTCTGCATAGCACTCCCTGTTTCAGCTTAGCATTCTGCTTGGCTGGTCTAGGGAGCATTATCAAGATCGGAGCCATCCGCTCCAAGCATAACTGTATTTCCATTTGTTGCAATAAATAGTTCAATCTATGACGAGAGTGTTCCTGACTGAAATCTACACCTACAGACAGAAGATTAGGGGTTAACAACAATAATCCTAATGAGATGTTATTTATTTACAGCATACATTTGTCACCAACAATGCTGTCAACTGACGGGGACAGAACCATCGATGGTGAAAACCTTTCTACTGCCTATGAATAAGTGCCTTTAAAAGACCATCTAAAGATAAACGCTGGTAAATGGATACTGGGCTTGTATTCAACAACTATCAAATGATCTGACGTACAAAATCAAGATGTTTGTAGTACCGCTTCTTTTTTATATCCACGCACTTCCATCAAGATAACACATGGAGGAGATACAATATGACTAATACATGTGTCACACTGTATAACTTACTGTCACAAGCAGTCACACTGTGTTTAATATTTGCTCTTTGTCACCTCATTGTTAGGTATTAAAGGTCCCATGGCATGAAAATGTCACTTTATGAGGTTTTTTAACATTAATATGAGTTCCCCCAGCCTGCCTATGGTCCCCTGTGGCTAGAAATGGTGATAGATGTAAACCGAGCCCTGGGTATCCTGCTCTGCCTTTGAGAAAATGAAAGCTCAGATGGGCTGATTTGGAATCTTGCTCCTTATGAGCTCATAAGGAGCAAGGTTACCTCCCCGTTCTCTGCTTTGCCCGCCCAAGGAATTTGGCCCACCCATGAGAGAGAGGCATCATGGCTTTCAAACGAGCAAAGTGGCAGTTGGTCAAGGCCACACCCCGACTCTCCACCTTGCCCCCCCTCTCTCCTTCTCAATAGCATTTAAAGCTACAGACACAGAAATTGCACATCCTAAGGAAAGCTCATTGTGGGACTGGCTCTAGTGGCTGGAATTCTGCACCAAGGCTGAATTTCAGGAAAGAGACTTCAGATACAGTATTAGGGGACCACTAAGGCCTATATAAAAGAGACTTCAGATACAGTATTAGGGGACCACTAAGGTCTATATAAAAGAGACTTCAGATACAGTATTAGGGGACCACTGAGGCCTATATAAAAGAGACCTCAGATACAGTATTAGGGGACCACTAAGGTCTATATAAAAGAGACTTCAGATACAGTATTAGGGGACCACTAAGGCCTATATAAAAGAGACTTCAGATACAGTATTAGGGGACCACTAAGGTCTATATAAAAGAGACTTCAGATACAGTATTAGGGGACCACTGAGGCCTATATAAAAGAGACTTCAGATACAGTATTAGGGGACCACTAAGGCCTATATAAAAGAGACTTCAGATACAGTATTAGGGGACAACTAAGGTCTATATAAAAGAGACTTCAGATACAGTATTAGGGGACAACTAAGGTCTATATAAAAGCATCCAAAGAGCAGCATGTCATGGGACCTTTAACAACAAAGCGCTATCAGTACAATTTGCTGAAGAAAGTCTGGTTTGGAGTTTCTTACCCATGTCTGGCATTGAGAGTGTCCTGGTGTGGGCCCTGCAGAGGAAAAAGACAAGGCATTGGTCTTGAGAAAAAAATACGCTTTAGCAGATTACTGTTGATGCTACTGTTAGGTCCCTATCTCAAAAAGTAGTATACAATTCATGCTAACATCTGGATTTCTACAGGTTTCACCAAGTCAAATTTAAGACTTTTTAAGACCATTATGAATGAAATTTAAGACCTACAAACGAAAGTCAGTCCGGAAACACTGTCTCAAACAATTCCACGATGTACTGTACCTCATGGGCATTATAGGACTGGTGTCTAGATTGGCTGCAATATAAGGTGCATGTTGGTCTCATTTGTAGTCGTAATACAGCAAATTATATTTGGACTAGCGACAGAAAGAACTACACCACCACAGAATTTAAATAAAAACATTCTAAAGTGCTGTGGGGACATTTCAATGAGCATTAGAGGTAGCGTTACATTGACATAGAAAAATTAACATCTGTATAAAATTATTTAAGACCTAGAACACAATACTTCTGTGAATTTTAAGACTTTTGGAGGCCTAAAATTTTGATTTTGAAATTTAAAACTTTTTAAGACCCCACAGAAACCCTGAACATGGACTCACATTGGAGCCAGTGGGTCTGCCGTTGGAGAGGTAGGGGAGAGAGGGTCGTCATCGGTCCACTCCTCACTGTCATCTGAGACTGAACACATCAACATCAAACTGCTGCAGAATATGTTCAACATATACTGTAATCGTGAATAAGAACCGGTAACTACTTACAACTCTCTGCTGACATTGGATAGTGGTTTGAGGCCCTGAAAAAAGGACACAAAATCATCTTTTTTAACTGCAGTGAGGATGGTTTTCCAATGTGTTGTCTGTAGAGGCAGACCGATATGTCGGCGGGCCGATATTATGGCATTTTCCAAACTATCGGTATCGCCATTTATAATGGCCGATAAATGAATATTTAAAAAATAAAATAAAAATGGACGAAACACCCTTCAACCATGTCATGAGTGTTGGCGTTGCATAGTCTGTCCACCAGAGGGCGCTCTACAACGTCCCTGATGGCTACACTCATATCTTAAGTTTGTATTTTTATACATTTTATTTATCATAACTATAATATATATTGATGTTCCTCTGTTCTGTTGTGACAATAACAAATATTTTTAAATTATATTATTTTAGTGAGGACTCATTAATAACTAATGTTAGGAAAATCTCTTTATGTTTTGTCACGCGTTTGTGGATTTAAAAAAATTCAATATATCGGAATATCGGATCTTTAAATCACGTAATATTTGTATTGATATCGGCCTTAAAAATACTTTATCGGTCGGGCTCTAATTATCTGTATAAGTTACCCACTGTGCACACATACCTGCTCCCCGTTCTGGTAACCTCCTCCTCTATAACATTGTTGCTGCCGCTCTTGCGAGTGATTGCAGCCTTCTTTCCCAGCTCCAACATCTCCTTGATGTCCAGCTCCACATGATCCACTGCAATATATCCATCTGGAACACACTCACAGAGTCAGTGGTGCGATCCACAATCAAGGACAGCAGCACATCAAGTTTTCTGTGCCAACACTTTTATACAGTTAACTGTGTATAAAGGAAGGTGCAAAAATACAGAATAATAGAGCTCTTGAGGTGAACACATTTCTGTAATACTTTATAATAATCGGACATGAATTCATGCATGACTTCATGCATAAAAAAGCATGAATTCATTCAAGTAGTACTTGAACATGCATGTAGTACATGAACTATCAGTAATGTACAAGGATTAATAGTGTCTAATGCATGACTTAATGCAGCAACAATACACATCAATTAAGGTATTTCACTCATGTTTTCTGATTTATTAATGATGTTCATGTCTTCTTCATAGGTAAATCTGTAGTTAAAGTGACAGGCTAAAGAAACTGAATTGTAGTGTTGTAATCATGATAAACTAACCATTACTTCTTCATTACTTCATCATGTTTGTGGCCCTTCAAATAAAGTGCTGACGTGGTCATTGATAGATAAAATATAAATAATTGTGGCATATGCAGCAATCCTCTTTGTGACCCCCCTCAGATAAAAAAAAAAATTGTCAAGACATCTCTGGTGTTCAGACACTAAGAAGTTAGTAAAAAATAAATTCATAAATGTCCTACTTGGGTGAGCATTGTTCTCAGGCATTACTATTTAAGAAGTCTATATCCACGACGTTCCACTTCCGGGATTGCTCTGGTGCCGCGGGAAATTCCGCCGGATGTCACTCTTTTCGGCCGGATGTCAGTTACCTTCCTCTTTCTTTGTGTTGGCGTTCCAAAATCCAGTGGATTTCTGAGGACTATGGTTAACTGCTCCTCAGATCTCTGCAGGGTAAATCCAGACAGCTAGCTAGACTATCTGTCCAATCTGAGTTTTCTGTTGCACGACTAAAACTACTTTTGAACGTACACATGTTCCACCAAAACAAGTTCCTTCCTGAGGCTATTTTGCAGAGGCACCATGGCTCCGTCCGGCGCTTAGCACCGCCCAGAAGGTTGTGAGTTGTTTAAAGAAATGCCAATAAACCAGAGCACGTTTTTTTTCCCATCCCAGAATGTTGTGTGGACTAACCAGACCCTCCGCAGCGCTGTGGATGAAGGTCTGGCAAAGTGAGACTACTGTTTAAGTGCCTTATGTTGTTGTGAATAAAGCAACTATTAAATGCATCTGCAGTATACTGTATTTTGTGTTAATGTAGTGACCTCAGTATCATTTTGCCAACCCACTCCTTTAAATTTAATTGTAGGCCACCATTAATCATATCATTAATTACAACACTACAATTCTTCAGAATATATGTACACTGCTGTGACTGGTCAGTTTTTTTGAAGAAGATATGAACATCTAGCCTCGTGAGACCGTCCTGATCTCGCGAGCTCCAGTTTTCCACTCGCAGATCAGTCTGGCATCTTGTAACGCAACAGTTGTTTAGACTGTTCAGTCTAAACAACATGGCGGCTTCCACGGATGAGATGAGCGTAGTTATCGCGCAAGTTTTATCTGAATTAGAAAGTATTCCTTCATTGAAAGAAGAGCAAAAAACTGGAGGCTTTTCTCGATGAAAAGATGTTTTTGCTCTTCTTCAGAAGTGTACCGTGAAAAGTTGGTGGGGATTGTCGTTAATGAGGTTCATGTCACATACAAATGGTAAGTTTAAAAACATTAACGTTAGCTACGTTACCTAACTTAATTGTATGTTAAATGATGGCATTAGAAGAACCGCAAGGTCCTTGAAGCCAAACTAACGCTAGCTACACTAACTTAGCTAGCTTCGTTGATCTGATTGGTTGATTTGGCCCGTCCATCCATAGGTGGTGATAGACAGATGGTTTATCCAATCAACTAACCAGTATTTTCGCCCCTTCCCGAAAGCTCTCCAACAGAAAGTTCCCAGATGCATATGCCAAGCAAATGCAAAGCAATCCATCTGGCGGAGTCAGGTCAATGAACATCATTAATAAATCAGAAATAATGATGAGTCAAATACCTGAATTGATGCATTAATTAATGTCTCGTTTCTGCATTAAGTCATGCATGATATACTATTAATCTTGTACATTACTGATAGTTCATGAAGTACTATATACTATATACACAAAGTCATGCATGAGTTCATGATAATTCATGTACCATTATTATAAAGTGTTAACCACATTTCTAACGATAATATTTTCTATAAACTCACAGTTGTTGCTACTGTCCTTGGCCAGCCATTTCCCTTTGGGACAGTTGGTTGTTCGGATGATGCTGAGGATGTCACCGCTGTTGAGGGGCAGATCGTTCTTACGTGCCTTGGTCGTCACAGTTGCTTTTGCCTGGTACATGGTCTCCTCCTGTCCTGTGATCTAACACATACAGTGGCAGGTTAACACCACCACGGACTGAAGTTAACTTTTTTGGCCACCAACCACTGTGGCAAGTGGATTTTAAAATCCACTAACCACACAGGCTTTTTACCAGCCAATTTGTTTGCCTCATAAAGGTAAAATACAGGAAATGCATGCAAGCATCATTCTTGAACTTGTTAAGAATACACATTTAAGTGCTGTCAAGTTATAAACAAAATCAATATGGTTGAAATGTGAAAGAACAACAATGGCAAAAACAAACTCAGAACCACTCAATTGTCATTGGCTGCAAGGTGGCAGGTAGATTGACAGTTTTACCCGTCAATGGCAAAATTCACCCGCATTTGGCGCGTGGTCGGGTGTTAATTTCAGGCCCTGAACACCACACAGTCACATCATCTACATACGCACAAACAAATAACGAACTTGCTGTGGAGAGGGTGATAAACATGACAAATCTTTAATAGACCTTTTTCACAGCACGTTTTGACATGTCACAGCAGGAAAAGCACAGTCGTTATGACATTAATGACGTTAATGACATTAATGAGGGCTGCTTTCTCACTGGAAAAGCTGACTGGGACACTTAATGGGACTACTGAGCCACTGTTAATGTTTCTAATTACAAAGTCAAAATGTCTTCTGTGAAAAACGTCTGTCCTGAGGGGCTTCACGCTTAATGGTATAAACGCATTATTACAGTGTGGAATACATTGTTTGCAATATACTGACACTGTTACTATTTATAACTGCAATAACAGTTTTTTGTATATATTCACACTCATTTGAACTCTTTTTGTCTCTAACTCCTGAGGGAAATATCAGGCTCATTAGCTGCTAAATGCTCCAATGTATCTCTAACTGTGTCTGCCTGCAGTTTGGTGCTGAGCAGGTAGTGTGTAGTGGGTTATATAGGGCTTTTTTTTGCTGAAAACAGCTGCCTGCTGCAGTAAAAAACAACGCTGCAAGAGTGAAGAGTGAAGCAGAACAGTAAAGCTGCAGGCCGGACAGCTAAAAACGTAACCCTTGTGTCCTCGGGTCAAATTTCACTCATTTTCAAAGTTTTTTTGTATCAGAAATATGGGTTTCTTACAACTAAATAGCATGTTGTATGGAAGCCATATAACATTCTTCGCAGGTAAAATTAATGATTATTTCCATTGAATTTTGGTTGTTTTATTAAATTTCATAGCATTTGAAAAATGTTTTTAGCAGTATCCTGACTAAACTTTGACAGTAACCAGTCTGTGATTCACTCAACATCCTCTGATCTTAACTATTAGTCATAATTTCTGCTTTTTTAACTAAAAAATTAGGTTTAATGTAATTTAAATTAGGTTTATTGACCATGAATAAAAGAAAGCGTTGAAAAAAGTGACAAAATCATCAAAAATAGCAACAAAAATGTCAGGATAAGCGCCAAAAAAAGTTACTTTAGAATTTTGACCTGTAAAGACAACAAGTTAATGGTCGACAGGAAGACAACACAATGGTTAAAAGATGCAATAACGAGTTGAATGACAGTTGTCTGTATTGCTCGTTCTTTGATAACTACAATGTGTCCCATTCTTTCTGCGTGGTCAGAGTTGTTGGTGTCAGGTTTTTGAACATAAGCAGGACCCACTGGATCCTGGAGAAAGTCATGTTCTTTAGTAATAATATGGTAATAGTATATCGCAGGATAGGGAATAGTCTTTAGATCTTGGGTCAGAAAAAAAATCAGCACCCCCCCCCCCCCCCCCCCCACCTCCCCCCTGCCCCAGTGCTCGTGCTCAACCTTCCAACCTCCCTTCTGTCAAAATAACATCACTCACTTTGAATTTCTTCTTCATATCATTATCCTTCTTTTCCCTCTCTTTCTGCTCTTTCTTTTCCCGCTCTTGTTTCTCCTTTAGCTCCTTCTTCTCCTTTTCCAGGCGCTGCTTCTCTTTCTTTTTCAGCTCTTTCTCATCCGGCCCGTCTGCAGCGGCTTTCTTTTCCGACCTGCAGAGCAGAGAATTAGGGATATCGTGGTGTTTGAAAGGGACTCTTCGCTGCATGTTTAAATGGCAGGGGGGAGATTATGATGGAAACAAAGGCAGAATAAAACTCTCTCAGTGTCTGGGGGATAACACAGATGAAAAGAGAACTGGGTCAAAAAAAAAGAAGGCCTTACTTGCCGAACCGGCCCAGCTTGCTTTTCTCTTCATCCTGTGAACACACACAAAGAGACATGGTTTGATTAATTTAACTCTAGAAAAACAACGTGACTAAATTATCACAAAGCTACTTACTGTTTGCGGTTGTGCCTCGCCATATGGATCTGTAAAAAACAAAGTTATGTAAAAGAGGAGCAAAATTAGAATACAAGGGATGTGCACAGCATCTGGTAACATTATACAGTATATTCAATATTTTGTTTACAGTAGTTTTGATATGATCTTTAAGATAGAAAACATGATTTATTTATGGCTAATGGTATTGTGCTCTGCCCGTCTGTCATTTAAATACATGGGTGAATGCTAATACTTCTACTCTATATTCAGATGTGGAGAATTAGAAGCTTTAGGGCCAAGTTATCTCTTAATGGCCCTGACACACCAACCCGATTATCAGCCGTCAGACAGTCTGGCGAGGTCAGTGACTCGAGTCTGTTCGGTGTGTTCTGTGCCGTCGTCCGTCCGAGGAGCCGTCGGCCTTCATTTTGGCCGACCTGACTTGCTGGAGGGCAGGCAGTCGAGCTCAATGACCAATCTGATTGGTGGAGTGCTAACCCGGAAATGACGAGCGGGATGAGCATGACTAAGCCTCTCAAAATTTGACCAAAATCTTTTAAACTGACCTTTGTCGATCTGAAATGAAGACAGAATCAGCAACTGCACGGCCTATTCCTCGCTTAAAATGTTTTCAGAAACACGTTTTGGTGAACTATTTTAGTCCAACATGAGATTGTATTCTGAACAAAGCCGCCATTATGCCCGGTTGAAAAATCTGGGAACAGCCAGACCCACGTGACACATTTTTATTTGTAAAACACGGGTTATATGCAAATATCCTTAAAATGGGAATTTAGAAAGAAATGTAAAAATGCCCTTAGACCTCAGAGGGTTAAATGTCACCCTTCATGCAGGCCCTATCATACAGCCAGATACATGGGCATAACGTGTTTATTTGATATCTCATCAATGTGATATAACTGATGTGATGTAACGTCTCATCTGTTAATGTGTTAACTGAAGAGAAGCCTCACTCTTTGGCGGTCCTTTGCGTTTCTTGCCACCGTCAGTCTTTGCTTTCTTTTTGGTGGCAGACGAGGTGATGTCCTCATAGAGGTTGTCTGTGCTCTCATAGACACCGTTGCCGACTTCAGCTTGGAGCCTGAGTGAGTTAGAGGCAAGGAATCAAAACCAAGTTCTCAGCGATGAACGAGTATTCCAAAGCAGAGAGAGAGAGAGAGAGAGAGAGAGAGAGAGAGAGAGAAGATGTTACTCGTGTGTCTTACCCCGCCAGTGGTGGAGATTCCTGACAGAGAGGGAAGGAGGATTTAGGTAGTGGGTTATCTTGGTATTCGTCCCCAGACACTGGTGCTGCATGGGCCTCGGCTCCTGGAGGAGTTTGCCCGTTACTGTCAAACTCTGTCAGGTTATGTCCATTTGGAGTATCTGGACCGGTGTTCTCCCAGTCTGACACCCACGGCTCTGGGGAATAGACATCTGAGGTCACATCGTCAGACTCTGGGACGTCTGTGGTGTCTGTCTCTGAGAATTCAGGAGGATCAAGGATCTCTGTAGAGGAGGATGGGGCAACAATAGGAAAACAATGTTAGCGGGCGAAGGGGGGCTGTTTAAGGGTTTCACAAAGCTGTAGGTGTAACAACGGTGACCACACCATTATCTTCCAGAGGAGGAGGAGGGATGAATGCACCCAGGCTGACAGAGGGAGGTCTGACTGGCTTCTCTGGAGCGGGACCCAGAGACGGAGGGCTTGGGTGGACCTTCTTGGGGGGAGGAGGTGGAACCACCAAAAGCTCTGGCAAAGCGTTGGACCCCTCCTCAGTGACACCTTTCAACACTGCAAAGAGTGATATCATGTTAATATACATACATATGGTATGGGTATATGAAAATGTGTATATGCTCTGTCTGTCTTCAAGACAATTAAGGCCCTATGTATATAGCTGTGTAAATAATGTACTGTATGTAACTGTAATAATGTAACTATGGGTGGGATAAGTATGTCAAGTTATATGATTGTATTGAGTTATTGTAAATAATAATTTCATTATTAAGGGGTAGGATTAAATAAGTTAATACTTATTCCTACTCCTTTTCACACATGCAAATTAAGGACATTCGTTAATGAAATTAATTATGTTATCACTTTCTCTTTTATCCCTCCTTTTTTATTTTGTTGGATATGTTTCCAACAGCTGTCTTCTTTTTTTTTTAACATGCTCGAAAGAAATAATTACATAAAATATATATATGAGTTTGTAATGATTAGAATCTTAATGTACCATCTATGGCTAGGTTGTTAGATTAGAAGACTTTTATAGCCATATCAACCGCGGTTGAATTTGGATTTTTGCGCACGATTGGTTTTCTTGCGCTCAACAACTACAACAACACAATGCAATTCCCTTAGAACCCAACGCAGTAAAAACAGCGACACGTCAGCTGAAGGAAGTATCCGAATACAGAGAAAGCCGAGCGGAAGAGTTTGATTTGTGAGGACACCAAACAAGTCAAACACTGTGGAAGCTGTTGTGCTATAACTTTGCAGAGCAGAGATAATGTGATTACAAGTGAACACAGCTTCATGAAGAAACATACAGCAGACCTCACTTTAAAAATCTCTAGTTCTATTTTAGCTGTTTTTATATTATCTTTCATTCATCTTTTGAATTATTCCTACACTGCTCTTTAATGTTTTATGTAAAGCACTTTGAATTTCCTTGTTGCTGAAATGTGCTATATCAATAATGCTGTCTTGCCTTTGTAACGCACACTTCTTTTAACTCAATGTATTTATTTTAATCTAAAGTACTTGTAAAACACTCTGTTCTAGAGCAATGTAGTTAAAATTACAGTACTTTTCTTCCTACCAATGCAAAATATATCTGTTCCAACTTGTACGTACATTTACCTGTCCTTATTATCACTTTGTATTGCACAATGTGTTTTTAAAAGAATCATTTGGAAATTGTCCAAAATGCTTTTCTGCTGAGAGTTGTCATAAATATATGAGTGTATTACGTTACTGTGATAAAGGACAACAGACTTAATGAAATGGTAAACGCTAACAGCATGAGGTTGTTTAAAATGTAAACATGCGAGAACACCGACGTGCACGATTGATAAGCTCTGTGTAACTGAAGCCACTGTCAACACAGCAGCAGAGTCCCTTCTTCTCATCCTGTGCGTTGTCGCTTTAGCGGACCTGAAAGTGTTTGTCACTGCAGCTCGCTGTCATAATGATGGACATGCTCCTGTCACTGCCCCTCCTCGCTGACATACCTCTGCAGCTCTGCCTGCCTGCTGCAAAGTTGTTTCTGGCACAAAAGAGGAATGTCAGGATTGTTCTCGGTGTGTGTGTGTGTGTGTGTGTGTGTGTGTGTGTCTTTAAAGCTGTTTCTCCAAAATAAACCCAAGGCAACCCTGCGGCATAAACTCTACTATACATACCAAATGTTCTGTATAGCTGAAAGCCTACACTAACAAATGATATTCTGCAGCTGCACAGCATGCACCTCATGTCCTGGTGATGAGGTATGCTGCTGTGTACTTCATGTTCAGGTACAAACAGTAGAAGAAAATCCAAAAGTAATAAAGGTACAAAAGAAAAACAAGATGCAGAGAGGAGAAGAACTCCACAGTGATTGGTCCAGACTTACCGTGGTCAAGGCCGTTGACTGGTTTCGGTGGGAGGGCCTTCCCGCTATAATCAATGGGGGAGAGGTCTGGGAGAGAGCCGGTGGGACTCGGGGGAAGCTCTTTGGGAGGTGGGGTGATGGAGTAGGATGGGGAGGGGTTTGTCGGCGGGCTGAAACCAGATGAAAGCACGATAAGATGTTTTACAATAATAGTCGACAGAATTTTATAAATCAACTAAAAGATTCTGCCTACCCCTCCATCGCTCAGACAGTGCTTTACAACTTTTGGTGAAGAACTGTGTCTCTACATTGATAAAGTTGTGTTTTGTTTACCTGATCTTCCTGCGGGCCTTCTCCAGAGCATTGAAGATCCTCTGGTCACACGCAGACATCCTTTTCACTGGGCCCATGTCCTCCGCCCTGGAGAGGGCTGAGAGCGCTGAGATGGGACGCTCAGCTTTGGGAGACAGCGGAATGGATGCACGGTCTGCTACTGGAGGAGGAGGCGTCGCCACCGCAGCTATGTTCACAGCCTCTATACCAGCCTCAGCTGCAATCTCAGGCTCAGGAGGTGATGGAGAGGGAGTGGAGGCCGCTGGAGGATAAGTAGAGATGGCACGTCTGGGTGGAGGGGTCGGAGGAGCGCTGGGTGGATCGGTTATGATTTCATTTTGGCTGGCAGGCTTGGAAACGGCCAGGGTGGGAGCTTCTAATTCAAGTGGAGTTTTCCTCTCTGGGGTTGGAACTCTGGGAGCTGGGATATCAGGAAAAAAGGCAGGAGGTGGGATGAAGTCCAGAGAGGCAGGGATAGTGGAGGGCGGGGTAATTTCCACTGCAGCACTCGAGTCAGGAAAGGTGGGAATGTTGGGTAGAAGGGCCTTTGGTTGAAGGGCCTTTGGTTGGGCGAGTTCAGCCCCCGGTGATGCATCACCAAAGTCTGAAGGTACTGGGATAAGTGGAGCAGGTCCAGGAACATCTGGGCTGGGGGTGCCTAGGAAGGGTTCTGCTGGGAGTACCATTGAATCTCTTTTTGATGACCTCTTGAAACCCAGGAAGCCCTTCTTCTTCGGTGCCGTGGCTTTGGGAGGAGGCATGGCTGGCACCAACTCTGCAGTGCTCTCCTTAGGTGCTCCGGGGAGCAGTGGGAGCCTCTTCCCTTTCTTCTGATCTGCGGAATAGTCCTCAAGCTTCTCTTTGCTTCCTTTTGTTGTCTTGTCTTTCGCTTTTTTCAGCTTCCCTTCACTCTTGTCTTTTCCCTTAGAGTTAATCTGGATGAGAGGCGTTTTGCTCTCCTTCTTGTCCTCCTTGAAGACTACTCTGGGGGCCCCCGCTGTCTGCGCTTCCAGGTTCTGGTTAATGGCGGTGAGCAGGGAGGTGCGTGCTCCAGCAGGAAGGTAGTGTGGGGGGCTCTGGGGGGGAGGTGGGACAAACTTTGGTTTCTCCAGTATAGCAGGTTTGATCTTGGGTTGCTTCAGGAATATTTCTTCCTCCTGGAACCTGGCCCTCAGGGCCTTGAAGTCCATTGTTTCCTCCTGGTGATCGGATCACACAATGCAATAGGCTGAGGTACAATATCAGGAAAATACAGAAATGATATGTGCACCTGATGTTGTCTGAGAGGCCACAAAAACATGTGTCACTTAAGCGTGTGGTGCTTAGATAAGATAAAGAAGAAAATCAGTTTCTGTATAGAAATACAGCAGGCAAACCTGATCTGTAGCGATTGGCCCGAATTGAATTAGTTTCAGCACACTCGCACACACACACACACGCACACAGCGTCTCACTATCTTTGTGGGGACCCGTCATTGACATCATGCATTCCCTAGCCCCTTACCCTAACCTTAACCATCACCACTAGATGCCTAACCTTAACCCTTACCCTTACCCTAACCATAACCTAATTCTAACCCGAATCCTAAAACCAAGTCTTAACCCTCAAACAGCTCTTTAAACTTGTGGGGTCCAGCATTTTGGGCCCACAAAACTGGTCGGACCCCACAAGTATACTGTATTCCCGGTTTTTGGATCCCACGAATGTAGTTAAACAAGAACACACACACACACACACACACACACACACACACACACACACACACACACACACACACACACAACCGATACACATAAATAGAGATATCACACAGGAGGCTCGTATTTGTATTGTAGCCTAAATAGTTGTTGGACCATATCTATTCACTATACAGAAACCAGCTCACTCACTGCTTACTAAAGATTTAGATGATGTAATTATGACAGGACGCAGACTTTACACCTGTTAACACAATATAAAAATATATATTTTCACATAGGATCGTTAGCCTATAATGTAATAAATACACCATCGTTAAACACACTTTGCGGAAGGATTGAAAGGACAACATACCTGATCCATTGCGTGTTTATTTATTCACCGAAACGACAAAAGCCTTCTTAGTCAAGATAGTTAATAACTCCAGCGAGTTTCTTCATCAGCTTCTCTTCATGTGTCCGATTAAAGTAACAAAAACCCCAACTCGGTGCGTCCCATGCGCACAGGAGATGGATTCGGTGGAGGAATGAGGTTGAATAGGAATACTCACACTCATCAATCAAAAAAAAAAAAAAAAAAAACTGTCCTTCTCGTTAAACGGGTCTGAGCCAGGCTGAGCATTGCCTCTCGACATCCTTCAGGAATGTCGCCCGGCTGGCACTGCGCGTAATGTGAGTCACTGTCATGAAGTACTGTTGTAGCTGGAGTTTCTTAATCTTAAAACATTTCATTTCCACTGGGATTCTTTTTCATACAGCAATTTTAGAATCTTTGAAAAGCAGCGAGTGTTGTTGTGAGTAGATGTGGTCTCTGGGTAATATTACAATAGATGTATTGTGTGTTATCTGTAGCTTTTGAATATTGAAGGTAACCACAGAGGAAAAAAGGAAAGAAAAGAAGTCAGTCAACATTCCAGGTTTGTTACAAAGAATGCAAAAGTATTTAAGCAGGCATTTGTAATATGACATACTACAGGCATACAGCCTTCATTAGAGAGTTGGAGAGGATATTCTGTCTTATTACCAACCAGAGCTTGTACTGAGGTGTGTCAGGGAGCTGATAGAGCTCACAGACAGAAACTGTTGCTCATCATTGTATGACTTACAGGCCCTTGATTATTAAACCTGAACCCACCGGTCTGGTCTGTGTAGAGAAATACTAGTAGACTAAAAAAACATTGAAACTGGACGTGAGAAGAAACTTAAAGAGTCAGTTCACTCACAAAAAGACACATTTAACCTTGATTGTATCCAGTCATGCAGACTGTTTCCATTTCATCTGCTACAGTTTTGAGACTTAAATCTAAAATTACTGGCACAGCCACAATACAATGAGGCTAAACTGAACTCAATTTGTGGGACTTACTGTATTGAAAAATACAGCAAAAAAAACACTTTAACTTCCAAAAATATTCTGTGCATTATCCCAAACAATCCACTTTCCTGTTGACAGCTTTCACAGAAGAAATACTCCCAAAGAAAACTGCTATGCTGAAAATGAGGTTTGTGGATCAACCAGTAACTGGGACAGTGTTTTTTTTGGAAAGACACATTGCTGTCAAATGTAATTTTTTCAATGCTATGAGCAGCAAGAACACTATTCCACTCAGCTACAAAATAAATGTGCAGTGGCAAAACCCTCACAGATGAGTTTCTATTCAAACTGAAACTAACTGCATGGCCAGATGCCACTGTGGGTAAGTGAGAAAGTTGTTTAGCATTTGAGATTTGGGTGAACTGACCCAAGTCTCTGTAATTCTAGTTTCTCCTGTATAATATGGAGTCAACACAATGTGTTCAAGTTGTTCTGTTGTTTCCTCCTCCACAGGGAGAGAGGAGAAGTACAGTCAGAGGAAGAAAGCTGAAGTTCTTGTTTTGTAGTTGGTTGCTGATAAAGCTTATAACAGCTTGCATTATTGCATTAGAGGCTGCCAGAGTAACAGAAATTGACAGGCCATTAAATCCTTGTTAAGTTACAGCAAAATACTGTGGCACTTGTTTTACACTAACTAAAGATGGGGGTCACCTCTGCCAGGCACACACCATTAGTCTCTCTCTCTCTCACACACACACACACAGTGCGTCTCACTATCTTTGTGGGGCCCCGTCATTGACATAATCATTCCCTAGCCCCTTACCCTAACCTTAACCATCACAACTAAATGCCTAACCTTAACCCTTACCCTCACCCTAACCATAACATATTTCTAACCCTAATCCTAAAACCAAGTCTTAACCCTCAAACAACTCTTTAACCTTGTGGGGTCCAGCATTTTGGCCCCACAAAGCTGGACTCCTGGTTTTTGGACCCCACGAATGTAGTTAAACAAGAACACACACACACACACACACACACACACACACACACACACACACACACACACACACACACACACACACACACACACACACACACACACACAAGACACATAAATAGAGATATCAGTCATTTGGGATGTGTTTATTTGTAACAGTAATACATGGTGGAATACGTAAATCAAGAGAGAACCAAAAAATCATCTAAAAACCCACTGTAGAATGTCATATTCATAAAGATAAAAATAATGTGTCAATTTACATTAAGAAACTGTTAGCTGAGGTAAAGTTAAAATAGGTCTAGAAATGTTATGCGCTCAAACAGCAACGTTTCCCTTTTTAGTCAACTTCTTTGCTCATCTTCTAGTTGTCAAATTATGAAGTTAATCAACATCATAGTCCAAAAGAGTTCTCGAGTGACACGGGGACTCTGGCCATAAAATAGGGAGTCATTGGCATCACAGTTGATGTACTTGTAGCAGAGGTTGCTGCAGTGCACACGCAGACGCTGGGACAGCAGCAGTTTGGCACCTGACCAACAGACAGACAGATGGGCTGAGCATCACTGTATCTAAAAAACAATTCTGGTGGAATGGGATGGAGGAGAGGAGCAGTCTGTCAGTGAGTGAGACTCTGTCTGCAACATATAGAGACTGTAAGTTTGGGGTACAGAGACACAGGCTGTATAGGCTTTCGCTAACATAAACTGCAGAAGGTGATAAGAGACCAATAGGGTCAACGTGTGCAGCTGGGACCAGGATTAGTAAGTGCGGTTAAGACAAAGACCTACAACATCCATGCACAAGATCAAATTAATATCAGAGAGCGACAAAACCAAGTGGAAAAAAAGGGAAAACATTTGTTGGTATTGCTTGGGTTAACGTCAAGAGTTTGCATAACTGAAGCCTTCCTATTTTATGGCACAGAAGTCCAGTGGACAAAATGGTTGTTGTTGTTGTTATTATTATTTACAAAATGAGATTGGCAAACCAACGATCAGATGCCTTAAAGCCATGTTGACTCTATAACTCCTATAGAGCTGACCCCAGCGGCTTGATTGACTTATAAAATAAAAATTCCATTTTTCAATTTCTTCGTTTTCTTTTTTAATTGGTATTGTACAAAAGCTATAGAGAATGAATAGTTCGATCACAGAATCTGTTTGACTTGCAACTCTTCCCTCTCAGGGTCCATTCCTCAGTGTCTCCGGTCCTCTGGCCTCTGTGCGAGTCTGTCTGCGAGGAGAGACGTTTGGCAAATTACTTTGTATGCATGTTAGAGAGGGTGAGAGATGACTGTGTGTGTGTGTGTGTGTGTGTGTGTGTGTGTGTGTGTGGTGAGTATATGTGAGTGTTTGCTGTGTGCACAGTGTGTGTGTGTGTAGTTGGTGTGTGAGTAGCTCCCAGAGAGTCCGTTTCTGCATAGTGATCCAGCAGACACTCACAAGAATAGGGAGACAACGCCCGAACCAACCAACCAATCAGAAGCAGTGATCCCAGTAACGGGCCATCCCTGATAAGCTCGTTAAGAGTCTAGCTCGTCCTGTGGGATCTCCTCGCTACAGATTCTGTCCGTTAAAATGAAAGATGATCATTCTAATCCCGATGAGCGCGCGCGCGTGTGTGTGTGTGTGTTTATGTGGGTGTCAGAGATATGGAGGCACTGCTTGATTCAGTCCCTCCTTGGCAACACAGTCTCTGGCCAGACACAGGAGGCAGAGGGAGGAGTGTGAGAGCGAAGACAGAAAGGAGGAGGGAGGGAGAGAAGGGAGAAAAGGGAGGAGCAGGTTATGTCTGTAAGGCTGGGTGTGAGTCGCCACAGGGAGAAGAGAGGAGCGGAGAAGACAGTGGAGGGAGAACTGGATCCATCTCAGTGATTGATATCCCTCCTGCCTGGAGCGAATGACCGAGAGGGCTCTCTCCTCTCAGGAGGAGAGGAGGAGGACAGAGGAGGCTCCTCCTGGGAGGTTGTTAGCCAGAGGCAGAAGAGGAGAAGAAGAAGAAGGGCTTGGCCAGGCAGGGAGATGTGCCAGACATGCTCGCTCACACACACACACACACACACACACACACACACACACACACACACACACACACACACACACACACACACACACACACACACACACACACACACACACACACACAGGGGTGAGGGTTCTCCTCCTGTTCTCTCGGTGCTGGTCAGGTCTGTCTTCCTGTGTGGCTCTTTATTTCTTCCCTTTGTTGATCTGGGCGTAGAGAGGGTCCTTCCCCTTCTGTGCATGAGAGAGAAAAAAATATCAGCAATTTCACTTTTCTCCAATATAAACCTGGTTGGATTTGCAATGTTTGGCCTCAGCGGTTCATCTGGATGTTACATAATTAAAAAGGGAGGACCCGAGTTTCTGATTCTGATTCATTCTCTCAACCGACTGAAATGCAAGTATCACCTACAAGCCCTGACAAGTACGATCCAGATCTGGAAAGGTTAGTTAGTTCCTGTACCTAACATGACCACCAGGTGGCAGGAGCACACTGCTTAGGAGGAGATCCCTCATTTCTCCAATCAGCCCATTCAGAGCTCTCGCTGTACAATTCAGCCCTCACTCTCATGCATACTCTCTCCCAGTCCAGGCTCCCTCCAGGACCAGTATGATTCAGAGGTATAAACTAGCGCCTTGAAAGACCAATTATGAGTCATCATGTCTGTATTTCTCCCCAAGTGAGCTGGAAGCCAACAGTGGATGATGGAACGCTGCAGTCAGAGCACCAAGCCTGCTGCAGTCACTCACAATAGACCTGTTATTATCGTACACATAATTACAGTCAGCCACTCAATATGCTGCAGCAGACAACTTGATTGGAAACTACTGGCTGGCCTATTATATTCTGGAAGGCTTCTCTCACTCTGTGCAAAGAGTTTGGGGTCTACCAGTAGCTGCCACACGAGGATACGGCACCTACCGTTCATAGAATCGGATGAAAACTGAGATTGTGAGCCGATTGGAGTGACAGGAATTTCTGCTGATGTGTGAAGGTGCGACGTTCTCTCGAGGCCAAAATTGAATGGCGTTACGGTTTTGCAATCCTTATCCGATACAACCGTTTCTGCTGCCACTCTGTGGTGCCCTTCAGTTTAACTATACAACATGGAGTGATGGCACAAACTAAAACTAAAGCAAAGACACAACTATGTGAGACTACAGAGTTGTATGACTTCACTTCCTTAATGCAGCGTCAGGAGGATCAGGTGAGGGTCTGGAGGAACATTTCTGAGAAAAAAATTTTTTTGGACAAAACAATTAATTGAATAACTGAGAAATAAGCAGCAGATTTATCAATAATGAACATAATGGCCAGCTGCAACCCTGTTAAAGTTGATGTTCATAATGTCTATATTTGTCTTAAACTTTGTCTGTGTGGTAAACATCAATTTTGTGTTCAAATTTGCACAAATAAAGCAAGATTTGATTCATGTTATATCTGAATGCAGCTCTCTCACGGGATAGAGTGGCATCTGGGAGAAAACAGATGACAGACTTTCAAGAAAGCTGCTTCATGCTCAACATCACACCAAAACAGGACATGTTGCATAATCTGCATTGGCTTTCATCTGAACAGAGAGAGGGTTGACGTTGTGAGGAATGCTTTAGCTGAGGATTTGGTCTCTGGGTTACAGAGCTGTAACAGTGGGGCCAGCCAAGGCCAGACAGTCAGCAGAAAGTAGCTGCCAGCAGCCCTGAGAGAGGTGACAAAAAGGCTGAGACGAGAAGTGACAGCAAGCACACACTGCTCAGCCTCTGCACCAGAGCCACAGCCCGGCACTGTCATCCTGCATCATCTAACCAGCGCTGCCTCAGCTCCGTAAACCCCGGGCCAAGAGAGGGGGAGGCCGTATGAGCGATGTGCTGACATGGCACCAGCCTGAAGGGCAAAATATCTGACCTGGCTGGTACACATGTGCACATGTATGTGCATCTGTGTGTGTGACTGTGAGAGGTAGGCCCTGGGCAGGGGGAGCAATGTGAGATTGCTCATTGAACCGCAGAACCAGGCCATTTCACGGCTGAGACTCGGGAGAGTTCGCTGGACATGATGAGATCACCCCAGAAAAAAAACAAAAAAACACTTACACTCCCACTAGCCTGAACACATGTCTGTCTGAGCCACACAGTGGGAGGGGGAGGACAAGACAGGCAGTCACGGCCAGCAGCAAACCCACTCTCACAAACACACACAGATTTTTGGCTCTGATATAAGCACAGGTGTTGACAGTATCGATCACAGGTGTGTTTGTCTGGGGAATAACTAGGCCTATTGGACAGCTGTGTATGTGTGTGTTAAAGCCAATGTGATTGAGCAAGTAAACACCATATGGGAGCAGCGTCACTGGACCAGGACCAAAGCAGTCCACCTACTACAGAGGAAAAACTCCGTGCTTTTGGCCATAACAGTCGGTCTGCAGCCAGACTCAGCACTCAGTACAATCCGTCCCCCCACTTAAGGCCCACATCCACCTGCTGCTGCCCTGCAGCTTTCAGAGCGTCTGAATAGCAGGACGGCGGCCAACAGGGGAGAGAGGCTGCTCAGCCATGCCTCCTCCTCTCCTGGAGTGGGGAAAAACTAGAAGGCTTCTTGGGTTTTAATTAATGCCAATTATGCTGGGGCAGTCATTAATCTTGGCACCCCAGTATTAGCCGATGAAAACAAAACCATTACATTTACCCTGTGTGAGTGCCAGCAGCTATCATTAAGAAGCCACACTCGGGAATAGTGTGGGTGAGGACACCGGGTGGGGAGGCAGGGATCAAAATGGCTCTCTTCTTTGGTGTGTGTGTGTGTGTGTGTGTGTGTGTGTGTGTGTGCGCGCGTGCGTGTATGCGTGCGTGCCTGCGTGTCGGTCCCTCTTCAGTAGGCAAACTGCATGTTGACAGGTCTCTAAAAGAAATGTCCAGCTTATGCAAGTTGTGTGAAAGTTTTCCTGTAGGATGATGTGCAAAAAGTGTAAAAGACACACACATCATCAGTTCCCTGAGTTTTGATAGTAGCTAGTCTTTCTGAGTTTGGTCCTCGTACAATAATGCACATAAGATGAGTTACATTACATCACGAATATACATAATGCATAAAAATGGCAGCACATATCATTTTTTTATTAAGCCAGACATCCAAGATCAGCATATTGCACACAACACTGGCAAATCCCAGATGACGTCCTGTTCACTGAAGTGCACAGTTTCTGATTGGCTGTCACACACTATTGGCTTTCCGAGTGAGAAATGGAGCGTGATTTGGGAACACGACACAAAGACAGGACACAATGAGGGCACAGAGCACTATGGCCAAAGTGATCATGCGTGATGATCTGGTCACACCTTGTTTCAAAAACTCTCTCACACACACACACACACACACACACACACACACACACACACACACACACACACACACACACACACACACACACACACACACACACACACACACACACACACACACACACACAATGCCACATCATAATAGATACTTACAAAACTCCAGGTGAGGCTACAATGAAAATTACCAACATACATAATGAAATGCAAGCAAATACTCATCACATGCACAATCGCACACATGACCAACCACTCTAACTCAGTCAAACACATATCTTCCTTTGAGCATGCGTGACAGCAGGTGAAGGAGAAATGAGGCAACCTGAGACCAAAGATGCAACAGAAGAAGGAAAAGATTTAAAAAATAAAAGAAAAAGATGCAGCACACGGAGAGATCAGCCTGGTTAATGTAAGTGGGAGGTACAACAGTCAGGCAGAAGAACAGGTAAGGGCAGGGAGGTGAAGGAGGAGGAGTTAGGGGGCAGGAGAGGTATTGATACCTACCCTGCCCTGCTGCTATCTAGCTCCCAGCCTCTGGACTGGCCTGGTCTGGGCTGGGCTCTGCTGTCTCACTGGGGCAGGGCGACCCAGAACCACACGCCTAAAGAGGGGAACAAGGGGAGGAAGAGAGGAAGGAAGAGAAAAGTGTGGGAAGAGAAGTTGATGGAGGGGGTATAAAAGAAGGAAATAAGGGGGAGTGGAAAGTAGACAGAGAAGAAAACATCTGAAAGAAGGATTGCAGGATCGCTAAAGACTAGACGTAAACAGGAAGCAAAAGAGAAAAGGTGTCAATACTCTAAAGGAGAAATAAGGACACTTGTTGAGACAGCCCACACTGGCTCGTCTCAGAATCACATTTGCAAACACACACACACACACACACACACACACACACACACACACACACACAAGTCATTTACAGTTCTCTATTATGAAAGACTTCGTTCTATTGATCCGCTGCTTTTTTTCTGAAAACACTTTTGTTTTCACACCTCACCCCGCAGAGAGTGGGAGGCTGTTTGTCTGCCTCCGCTCCATCTTTCCTGTCTTTCTTTTTTAACCTTTCCGTGGCATTCACTCACTCACCCAGTGCTGCCACCAATGCACATTTCTCCGGGTTGTGTAAAGCAAAGAGTGTTATTCAGGCCTGGTGACATTTTCAGAAGTGAAAGTCCTCCATTTCTTTTTTCAATAATAATTTGGATTGGAGGCAAAAGGGAAGAAAGAGGCAAGCATGAAATAAATACAAGAGAGAGAGCTAGAGAGAGAGAGAGAGAGAGAGAGAGAGAGAGAAGGTTACTCACTCTACAAGGACTTTGTTCAAAGGCAAAGGAAGTTTCTTCGCCCACCCTTAAAATCTCTTTACCTTCTCATCTTTCCTTAATTTCTCTTACTTTCTCTCTTAGATCAGGGTGCTGGTAAAATAATTATTAATTGCCCCTGGAAGAAGAATCGGGGCATTATTCCTCCTTTATCTCACCAGAGATGAGTCTGTCCACGTAGAAGTAGTGATGCATTGACGCTACCTGGCTGGTATTAATAACAGCTTAATGATGTCTCTGTCAATTCCACCAGCTAATTTAACGCTGTGTTGACCACACACACACACACACACACACACAGAACCACATACTTATGCAGGCACGCTAGTGCTCATATTCACACAGAAACACACACTTCACACATGCACTGACACAAACACACACTCAGGGACACAACAGCATCGACCCCCTAATCAGCCAGAGTGATTACCTGGCCCGCCAACACCGCTACAAAGGCTATTTATCAGCAGATATCAACACGCAGCGCAGGTTATAGCAGCATAGGAAGTGAGTTATTAAAGGCACAAACACACTTGACTTATTCCACTACCATCCTCTCTCACACACACACACACACACACGCACGCATGCACATACACACAAACTTGACTTATTCCACTTCTACCATTCTCTCTCAGACACACACACACACACACACACACACACACACACACACTTACAGCATCTTCCTCTCCACTGCGACTAGGGCTGCCCTCTGCTTCCCCAAACGAGTCGTCTGTGGGGGGGTCTGTGGCGTCGGTGGGGGGGTCACTGACATGGGAGGCGGAGGACTTGGAGGGAGAGCTCTGCCTGGGAGCTGGGGTGGGTGCTGCAGAGGAGGAAAAGCTGAGTCAGACGCAGCTACAGAAGAAGCATGTTACTAAGTGTAACAGCTCGAGCGCTTACGTGAGTTGGTGGATGGTGTCGTGGAGGTGACTGGCGTCAGATTCATTTGAGAAATGTCAAAGTCGTCACAGTCGTCCGTGTCCTGGGCAGTGCCCACACGGCTGAAGTAAGTGCTGAATGCCTCTGAGGTTCCTGCTAAGCCGGGTTGTTCACCCTTCTTCAACGGCATTGCCGGAGGCTTCGCCAGCTGAAAATCCTGAAGGAGGAGGCAAACATTGGTCAGGAAAGGCCGACATTACAACTGGGCACTGTGACTTTAACACTTTGACTCACTTGTATAGGCATACAAAATGTAACCCAGACTTTTAATTAATGATGGTTTTTTAAAGTTTTCTCTATCATCTTGAACTTGTCTTAATCTTATAGCTTTTTGGACTCCGGCAACAGTCTCACCCACTACAGTCTTTGGTCTCAACCGTATTGGTACATAGTCTGAGAGCGAAACTAACCCCACAGAGGCTCATACTAAATATAGTCCAGTTGTACTCAGCCCCCGCTCTTTGAGATAAGGAATCAAAAAAAGTAAAAATGCTAAGTTACGGCACCGACCATGTCCACTATGTCCCCAGCTAATGACCGGTCGGTGACCTCTGTATATGGTTCCCCATCTCTCACCCTGTCATCTCTCTACTGTCAGCTATCTAGTAAATAGGGCTGTCCTTGATTCAAGAGAGTCAACTAATCGATTAGTCACAATGGACTGATCTGTTAAACCGAGTTTCTCCACAAAGAATCATGCAAAAGCACCACTTTAAATCTTGTGTTTACCAGAGATGTGCTCATAAGTTTCTTGGAAATAAGTTATTCAGCATGAAAAAAGCCTAAAAAATGACTAATCGACTAAAGAAATCTAAGTCGACTAAGAACAAATTGAACGATTAGTCGACTAATCGTCAAAGACAGGGCAGTCCTACTAATAATATAATAATGCCCCAAAAACAACTGTTCCTGGCTTCTCTGGTTGATTTCTGCAGCCAATTTTATTTTCTTCTTTTGCATCATGACCACTCTTTCTAAAAAACACAATATGAAAAAAAGAGTTTCAATTACCATAATTCTGATCTCATCACAACGTACCTTGAACATCTCCTTGCCCATCTTCCTCGCCCTCTCCCCGTGCTGCGGACTCGACGACGCTGAAGGGGAGGGAGCTGCAGCGCTGGCTCCAGCACCTGAATGGCTCTCGCCAGCTGGAGTCACAGTCGTGACAGGGGTGAGAGTCTGGAACATGGCGGCAGGCAGAGTGCCCACGGGTTGGGCAGGGAGGTAGGCTGTGGGGGAGAAGGCTCCGGCTGCCATGGCTGCCCACTGCTGCTGGGTGGCAGGGAAGATGTTGGCCTGGCCCCAGATTAGAGACTGGCCGCCTGGCAGCACCTGGGCTACCGGACCTATAGGAGACTGGACCCCGAAGGCCAGTGGTGTCTGGGCAGCAAACGCCTGCTGGGACCAGTGGCCGGGGGGTACTGCTCCCATCGTCACATAACCTGGTGAGAAACAATACAGTAAACAGTTTGAGGTTAGGAAAAATATACAGAAAATGTCAGTATTTTGTAAAAAAAAAGAAGACAGAAAAGGAAGTGATTAAAATACCCACAGTGCATATGCTCACCACTGCTTTTCTTCCACACACACACACACACACACACACACACACACACACACACACACACACACACACACACACACACACGATAATAACCCATGCATCACCAGAGAGTGCTGCCCTACTTCTGCCTGCAGCTATGTGGTGTCTCTCGATGGTCATGGTGAACTACCATAATTACCTCCAGAATGAGGGAGAGTTATAATGAAAAAGGAAGAGCCTGACACACACACTCATTAAAATCACTCAAACTCATCAGTGGAAGCTCATTCTATTACACACTTGCTGCTCTTGTGTTTCTGGTCTCCAGTTGTTACCTACAGCAGAGAAAGTTGACACTGTCACCTCGGCAGCCCTGCTGCACTGACATGTGCACAGATAGAGGCGGAGAGGAGACAAACAGAGGGGAGTGTACAAGGAGAACCAGAAAAACTAAGAAGTATACAGCAATGTCTAATTCACAGAAGGCCTGTGCATATCTAGGAGTCTTCACCACAATCATCTCAGCATGTTTTAATACCTTCCTCCGACCACCAGTCGCCTCAGCCGCGGGTAAATCAGCAGCATCTGAGGCAGCCAGGTAATGATGCATTTCATATTCAACACACAACCAACACCACCTTTTCTCCTCTTTCCCCTCAATCTACATTTCAATTTTATTCCATCCCCCTTTATTTATTTCAACCCCTCTATCTCCTCTGCCTCCGAAGCTTCTGACTCTTCTTCATCACCTTTTCTCGACGCTCTCTCCCCCGCTGCGTTTGTTTCCCTTTCTGCTTTAAGCAGTGGCATATTTAAGCAGGAAATGAACAAGGTCCTACCTGAGGGCACAGACGCAGGATTGAAGGGAGCAAACAGTTCCGTGGGAGGCAGCAGGCCCTGCGAGGGGTCGAGGGTGTTGGCTGGAGAGGCGGGGGTCTGCGCAGGGTTGTGATTGGAGGTCGGGGGCGAGGAAAAAAGTCAGCATCGAAAATACAGTTTGTAATACAGATTTTATAAGACGTAAATCACAAACTGTGTATGTGTAGGACAGCTACTTACCGATGGAGAGGTGATGTCGGGCGGTGTGGACATGTCTCCAAAAATCTCTAATTGGTTGATATTCTGAGAATAAGATAAATCATACACTACCAGTCAGGTACAATAACAATACTGCTATACTATATATATATATATATATATATATATATATATATATATATATATATATATATATTAGAGCGAGAGAGAGAGAGAGAGAGAGAGAGAGAGAGAGAGAGAGAGAGAGAGAGAGGGAGAGGGAGAGAGAGAGAGAGATTTTCTGGGTCAGTTTGCATTCCACTGCAACATGCATCATACATTGCATGCAACACGACACTAGCCTGGTATGTTTGTGGTACCTACCTGAGCACTGTGGCAGCAACACAGAAGAGGTAACAGAGGGGTGAAGAGAGATGGGATAATGAGATGAAATGATTATGATGACATACCTACCAAGAGTTATCACAATCTTTCAAAGGGGGAAAAAAAACACAGTCTTTGTCATCTTTGGCGATGAAGGTGCTTTCCACCAGCTAGTCTAAAAGCAGACTACCACACCCTCTGCATCATTACTTTACCAGTGTCTTCTTCTGGACATGTCATTACGCTCGCCCTGTTGTGGAGGAGTACCTCAGAGGGAATAGCTATCACATATAGCAGCCTTTCTATTTGATCTGAATTAGTTCTGTTACATTCTGATTCCTTTCACAGTCTCCCAATGATCCTTCTCTTTAGTATATCCTCTTTTTTTTGTGCAAGTTAATAATATCTTTAGGCCGGTGGCAAGTGAAGGAAACTCTATTTTTAGCCGTAAAGGAATTTAAGCCATGAATACATGGTCAGAGAGTAGCATAAATCATGGATGTGGATAATTTCTTTTGAGATAATGAATGTTCTTAGAATATCTTCCCTCTCGTAGGTCACAAAGTTCTTTTTACATCTATCAGAAAATGGTATCTGTGAGCATGGTGTTTTACAGTCATGGGTCTGGATTGGTATTTTCATTTATTTTTTTCAAAGGGAGGAGGGGGATAGGAGGCTGCGATACGTACTATCGTCGCTGTAGAGTCTAGTGCAGCAGATAAAGATCCATTCAACAAGACGATAAGATACATTTTCAAGATATGCTAAATGAACTGATAACAGGATGTCCATGGGATTAAAAACACATTTTAGAAAACACACTCCATAACATACAATAAATCCCTATAGTTGTTATTGGATGTTGTGGCACTAAGAACTCTGAGGAGACGATTTTTGGTGCAAACGCACATTTTTAGCATCGTTTGGGCCTGTCGTCCACACGGATCCAGTAAACGCACTGCCTGAAAACGCACTTTTTTGAAACCGGGTCCCAGGGTGAAAAAATTCGAAAACGTCTCTCTTTTGGCTTCGTCTGGATGGTGAAGCCGGCTTTTTATCGTATCGATGATGTCATCGCCACACCCCTCGACCTCTCACCCGCAGCCCCGCACTAGTGCAAGGCCACACACGACTGCGGTGAAGCTAAGCGAGCATATCCCAGCTCAATGGTCAAACCAGCTCACTTCATCTAGCTAAATAGTTTGTCTCTGCTCCCTGACACTTCCCTCTGCCGGTCCTGGATTCTACACAAGATATATTGCTAACGTTATGTAGCTGACCGCTAGAGCAGCGACGTAACGTTAATGTTAGCTGCTATGGTTAGCTAGCTAGCTGTTTATAAAGTGGAAGCTAGCTAACTAATCTGTCTGCTTATAAACTCCTTGAACGGATTATAGTAACTTTTACCACGGTTTATTGTAGAAAAGCTACTGCAAGAAAAACGTGTAGATTATCAAAAAGACATTGGATCATTGATGTTTGTTTGACTGCCGATTTTAGCTAGTTAGCAGAGCTAACGTTAGCTCTGCCAGCTAGCGCGCTGCAATCATGTCCGATGGCAGACAGAATTGCAAAATAAAAAGCAATCCAACAGCACATTATACAATGTAAACAAAGACACGTTTCCTTGCGGAGGCCTATATAACATGAGGAGTGGTGAAAGTTATTATAGTCCATGGATGTATTAAGAGAACGTTAGTCTAGCTAGTCATGTTATGATGGGAAGTTAACTCTTCTTCTCCGTGTTTTGGTGAATTTCTGTAGCAGAAACAGCGTCACCTATAGGCCTGGAATATGAAGTAGCGCGTTGAGTCATTTATAACCGGATACGTGTGGATGAAAAAAATGTTGAAACGAATCCAGGGAAGACAGGTAAAAAAAAAGATTGTTTTGGTACGTGTGGACGTGGCCTGAGTCAATACCACAGAGCTGAAGAGACTGTTCAAACATTACAGGAAGTTGGACGTTAGACTTTCTGTCGACTTTTAGTTAAGTTCCGGGACTCAATATTCTTAACTTGAATATTGAAATATGAAAACGTGTGGCGGTGGGGTCAGGTTGCTGTGATAATGTGTTATGAATGCTTTATTAATGTGCTGTGAGCAGCTGGACTCTCTGCTGGTGAGATGACCGCCACTGTCTGCTCACCCCGCCGACCCCCACTGGTTCCCTGACAGACTCTCTGACCTTTCTGTCCACCGGCCCTGAAAGGACCTCCCTCGGAGCTACTGGAGTGTTTTTCTCTGAACTATACTTCTCAAGACCTCACTCTTTCACACATGCAGATGTGAGCGCACGGGTGCACCCACGCCTACGGTACTCCACTCTACCTTCCGCCTCAACCTGGTTACTATGCAACAGTAAGGTTGCATGTTTTATTCATACACGACAGGGGACATGAGCTGGGGTGACCCAATGCTAGAGAAGAACAAAAGTCGTGCGGTACAGATGAGAACGGAAGACAGGAAATCATCTGAGGATATGCGTAAAGAAGCCGTTCATTAGGTAACCTTTAGGACAGTATGTTCCCTGCTCACAAATACTGAAAACCCTCTGAGCTTTTGTCTGAACCACAACAAGAGCACTGTGCTTTTGCACCTTACCTGAGTCACCATTTCCAGGTCTAAGTCTATCAGATCCGCCACTGCCTGCTGCTGCAGTGCAGTTTGTTCTTGTTGGAGGGGCCGATCATGATTATGATGATGTTGATGATGGTGATGGTGGTGATGGAGGGGGGTGTTTTGATGTCCGTTCTTCTGCAATCACAACCCCAGTGTTAGATGGCAGGCGGGATGAAAATGTGCTCACACACATGTTAGTTGTTTGTTCATTCATACACTCGGAGAGAGAGAAAGGGTGAGACAGAGGGGAGCGAGGTGAAATGAGGCTTGTTAAAGAGGGGAATATGATGGTCTGCAGGTGTTGTAGTCACAAAACACACCCGTGGATACACATTCAGGCACAGAGCAAGGTTCTTTTTGGCTATTCTTAGAGCCCAAGTGAAGATTTAAAAAGGTTTACAGATCATCCCTACCTTTAGTCTATACTGCAGCACTGAGCTGGGGTTTAAACCCCCTTTGTGTTTCTGTAAAGCCTGCTCCGCTGTGTCAGGAACCACAGTGGGAGACAGACAGACAGGCAGACAGAGGAGCAGAATTAACTAACATGCTGTATGTGAGAGCAAAGTGAGGGAGTATTTTACATTGCAGGGGGAAAAAAACTGCTTCGTTCCTGCTGGCTTGCTCTGTGTAGAATAGCTGGATCTCCATCAATGTGACTTACAATCTAAATATGATTTTTATTATCAGCAACAAATCCCATTAAAACAAAGCCAAAAATGATTGATCCTACATCCTACTGAACAGCTGATATAGCTTGTGTCTTCATGATTCTGAACTATGCTTAAAACATACTGGTGTATTTTGCACCCTGACTGTACAAACAACCTCCAATATTGTTCAACTAGAGCAGAATGATGATGGTCCTGCCAGACCTTTCGCCAGCGCTGGAGCTGACACATAATGTGCATATCGGTCTGGCTAAGGAAGAGTAGTTGGTGCACTACAATATTGCTGAGTGTATTTTTTTCTTTGGATGAAAGCATGAAGTATGGCCATCATTAGCTGATGCTGAAGAACAATAACAGCTTGCACAATACTAATCAGTTCTGGAAATATTGTACATTTTTCAACTGGATGTTTTTTCTCTCATTTTTTAAAACTCATGATGGTTCATTTTAATCCAACTGATGAAATGTACCTAATTTGTTTGGAATATTTAAATTAACCTGGCAGTTTGTTTAAAACACACATTATATACTGATATCCTTGCTAAAAGCTACAGTCTGCTACCCATTGCTCTGTCTTTCTTTCTCCACTCTCTCTACGTCCATCCCTCTCTCTCTTGCCCTGCCAATTATCCTTCTGTGCCCGTTGTCTCTCGTCCATCTCTTTGCCCAGCCCTTTATCTTTATCAGTACAGACGCCACCTATCAATTAGCCCATCTCCAGGGAAACGGTAATTACCTGTGCACATGTGTTCTGCATACAATTATCGCAGCCCCTTTAATTAACGCCACCTTGCTGATCCCCTACCGTCTGACTGATCACCCTGGCACACGGTTGAAAAAATTGCTGTCGAGTGCAAACACAAACACACACAAACAACTTTTTTTTTTTTCTCAGTCACTTTATCTTTCAAACACACACACACACACACACAAACACACACACACACACACACACACACACACACACACACACACACACACACACACACACATTGGTTTAATTTGATTTAAACCAGGAAGCTAGGCCTATTTATATATATATATAAATATATGTATATATATATAAAATGATACTTAGATCATATCATACTAATCCAGTGTGTGAGCAGAGTTGATGTGTTTGGCCGGTTGGTGGTAATATTCTGACCTCTACATGTAGACTCGGGGATAGTGAGAGCTTCTGTTGATTCAACACACACCCTCAGTTCTTACGAGGTCAAAGCCTTAGTAGATTGAAATGGCTTTGTGTGTGTGTGTGTGTGTGTGTGTGTGTGTGTGTGTGTGTGTGTTTTATTGATTTGTCATCGTTTAAGAAGGTGACCGAGTAAACAACTGAAGACAGAGCTTTGGACAGGAGGTCGCATTTCTGCCGCTGCTATCATCTCATCCCAGGTGTAATATGTACACACACACAGCAATGATGCGTGATGACACAGCAATCATCGAACAATACTGTCCACTGTCACATCCGTCTGCTAAGAAGACAATGAATCTCTCCTGCCAATGAGAAAAGCAGTAAATCTACCCTACATAACAATGGTCAGATAAGCAGTGCTGCCTCTGGTCACTCCCCACTCAGTAATGTCACAGGTACTACTGCTGCGTTCACGCCACGTGGGCTGAATAGGAAGAATGAGAAAACATCCAATTGCTTACTGTTCACGTTTTATTTTAAGATAGTTACCCCCAATGCAAACCCTGTGTAGAAGATCGTTAATATGTTAAGATACAAGTTAAACTAACTCATTGTGTCTATATAGCTCATTTGTAATTAGCTGAACAGTGTTGGTGCTAACGACGGATTCCATCTACATTGTACTGCCAGCACCAGGAGCTTGTCAGCCATTTCAACATCAGTTTGTTTGACACTTCTGCAGTTCTTTCCACTAAATGTAAGATATTGTAGCTGCCAGACAGACCCCCCATTTCTGCTTGAGGCTGCTCACACTATGATTGCAGCATTTTGATGGAAAAGACCTGCTGCGATATCACTGACTGTGGTGCAACATGCTTGAAAGATTCAACCCATAGAAAGAGAGGAGCACAGTAGCAGTTTCCTGCCCTCTCCGAGTCTTTAAACCTTATCTTAAAACCAAATTAAATTATCTTCAAATTACAAGACAAGTCAACCTTTCTATGATCCTGGGTTGTATTTACTCCCTCTGACTGACTGGGAAGCAGGAAAGACTTGGATTCGCTTCTTTTATTCAGAATGGATGACTAGTCCAATTGGTTGCACAACAAGAGAGAAATATTGGATTTGTTCATGTTCAGACACCTGCCAACACAAAGGCAATCCAAATAGCAGCATGTGTTGTGGGCTGGGTAAGGAGAAAACAGAAATACTGTGGTGACTGTAAGCTTCTTACCAGTGCTGGGGATAATATGCAGCCAGAAAACTGCGCGACTGATTCCAAGTCTACCAAAAAATTCATAGAGAGGGATTGTGAATGCCAGTAGTGACGTGGAGGAGTCCACTTTTAGTGGTTTAAGGATTTAAAAAAAATTGAAAATAAAACACTGCAGGGGAGTACACACAGAGCTGGTGGGCTCGGGAAGGATTGAGGGAATACCGATGTACAGACCTGCCACATGGGATGAAGTGCTCACATATACAACCTCACATCCACACGTGCAGACACACACACACACACACACACACACACACACACACACACACACACACACACACACACACACACACACACACACACACACACACACACACAGGACAGCAGCCTGGTTATTGGGAGTGGGAAGATTTTAGCAGATTAAATCGGGCAACTATACAAGTAGCATCTTTATAGGCTGGTAAAAGAGCAGCTGAGTTATAGTGCAGCCTGACAGTGGCCAAGGTTATCTTTCATTATAACCACCGGGAGTGTGAGGCAATAACGGGAACTTAAAGAAATACACACACACACACACACACACACACACACACACACACACACACACACACACACACACACACACACACACAGAGATATAGATTTACACTGCACAAACACTCTTACTTATATGCATGAATATCTTGATATATAGATTCAAAAATATGAGGCCATGCACATTTAAAGTCAGACACATAATTTGTATCCATTAAAGGAAAGTTGACAGTGACAAAACGTTCGCAATTCAATTCAGCACAATCTGGAATAAGGTCATGCAGGTTTGCACTGGATTCACCACTGGCAAACAACAGCTGGGCATGCTTCATCGAGCAAACTGACACCACACCCCCACCCACCCACACACACACACACAGTATCCCAGTTAACCATATGGAGCAGGCACTATGGAGCACAAGGAGAAGAGCACCAGCCACCACAGGTACAGCACAAGCAGAACAAGTAGCACAGCACACTGCACAAGAGCACTGGGTCCCAGCAAACCTCTCAGGGAAACATTTAAGAGGATCACTGTGTGGGAGAGATGTTAACAGGGAGTAGAATCACTGCAAAATTAGAGCGTCACAAGGCTCTTAAAAAAAAGGACGGGGGCACCAAAGGGAAAGGCTTTACACCCGGGACAGCTGAGAGGTTTGTCTGAGAGGGGGAGGCAGGCTGCGGCGGGTGGTGGGGCACGGTTCGAACACACGGTCACTCACTGGGTGTCGCTTTGGGACGTCATAGACCCCTTCCTTCTGCTGACTGGTGGGAACCTACACAATCAGCCAATAGAGTCAGAGAACAGCCAAGAGAGCCTGTTGCCTCTGGTTTAATCAAACCATGAACCATCACTGTTACAGCACTGCGACACGCCGTATGCCAAGACTAAGCCCTGAAACCTGGCTACTCGGGAATCAAATCAATCACTAGCAGAGTGAGTGAGTGAGTGTGTGTGTGTGTGTGTGTGTGTGTGTGTGTGTGTGTGGGGGGGGGGGGGGGGTATGTGCACACGCAGAGATAATCAGAATTAAAATCTGCGGAGTGAGAACTCATCTACTAGGCTAATCAGTAGATCGGCCTGCGGTGATGGTCTCTTTCTGTCGAGCTTTCTCCCTAATAATGAATGGATAAGGCTGCTTATCACACCCACAGACATGTAATAACTCAGATTGTCACACACATAGAGGCATGTAATATCTCTATGTCACACTGGCAGATAGATTTGACAGTGTGTGTAATGAGAAGACACAATGAGCACTGATAGCTGATATTTAAGAATCCTGGGATTCCTGTGGTTTGTTTCTCCGAAAGTGACATCATGTTTAAAATAAAAGTTTTATTCCCCCCTAGTTGGACGTGCCCTAATCAGACTGTGCGGTAAATGAAAAATAGCACTGATGAAGAATGTGGATATTTATCTAGCACAGCCAGTCATATTCTTTCTCCTCCTCTCAATGCCTTGTTACTTCTTTCACATGTTTATTTCCAGAAGCTGCCATCTTTATTCATACATTAGTTCCTCTGTGGCTGGAGGCTGGCTGAGGCTCACGTTTCTTACGCCTGGTGTGTGTGTAGGGGGTTTGTTTGTGTATGTGTGCGTGCATTTTTCTGTTTGTGTAGGTCTGTGCACGCGCCAGCACGCCGTCTATTTTCAATCCATTTTATTTAAAGATCAAACGAGAGGCTGGTGATTAATCTTTCTTTCCCCCGCTTTCTTTCATCTCATCGGGAAAAAGAGGGAGGAGAGGAGAGAAAAAGAGGAGGGGTCCGCCTTCCACACAGGCCAGGAATAACCTCCACATCACTGTGCCCTCCCCCTCTTCGTCCCTTGGAGGTCTACCCACGCCTCTGAGGAGTGCACCCAAAGAAAGGCTCGTCTCCCTGGGGTAGCTAGCTATAGCTGTCGGGGCTCTCTCGAGAGTGTTGGCTGGTTGTTCGTCTTTGATTCTTTCTGTCTTTTATTTCCTGTATCTACTTTTTTAAGTGAAAAGAAGCCGCTATTAATTTTATGAGCAGGCTACAATATAGCCATTAAAGAGTAATGTAGCTGGTACTTATTGGCAAGCAAATGACAGATCTATTTAGTTTGAACACTTTAAAAGAGCTTCCTGATGTTGGTAGATTAACCACATCTGACTACAAGCTGACTGGGAATATAACTGAGACACAAGCAGGCAAGACGAGCTTGTGAGTACCTGATAAATGCCCTCTTCTGATTGGTCACGGATGGGCTCGTGTCCCGCCTCAAACACAATGTACTACAACATCAGCAGCAGAGGGAGGGGAGGAAAACAAGAAGCAGGAAGAGAAATTGGAAGATAAATAAACTGAGAGAAAAGTGGTGAAATTGCAGAGGTGATTAGTCAAACAGCATTGTCAACAGGCTCTCATTTAAAAAAAAAGCAATTAAACAATAGATCCTGGTGTCAAGTGGAGGAGAATATACGCAGCAGATATTCCCAAAGCAGCTGAGGAAAGTTATACATCTTTCAGCTAATCATGCACCCTGACTGGCAGACATGCGCACAGACACACAGGACCCGTGATCGCCCATTTTTGAGCGTCTCCGACTGTTGTTGACTGCACATACACATCTGCGGACATCATAACCCTCCAAACCCTCCACACTGCCACATTGTAACCAAACAGGGGCCGTCTCCCCCACAGTGCACACAGAGAGGAGCAAGCCGACTGGAATGCAGCACAGGTGACAAGCAGCAATGTGATTGGTCAGGAAGTTACCTGGTAGACCGGGTCCTCCAGATCCTCCTCCAGTATTGTCTGCAGATGAGCGGCAGCAGGAAATAGAGGGAGAGATCACACGCGGAGGAGAGAGGAGACGAGGGGGAGAAGACAGAAGAGGCGGAGAGTTAAGCCGGTGGAGTCGAAAGAGTTGGCGGAAAGCACAGCAAGACATAGCAGCTTCCCAGCATTCAGTTAATCATTTGGCAATCATCAGAGAGAGAGAGAGAGAGAGAGAGAGAGAGACAGACAGACAGAGAGATAGGACAGATGGTGCTTCTGATGAAACCTTAAGAAAAGTGGGTGCTCCGTATGTTATTCGCTTGCTTTGAAGTTGTTTTTTTAAGTTTTACTTGGCTTGTCAGTCAAGAGTCCCTCAGATGAAGCTCATCATACTTACAATATGGCAGATGATTGAGGTAAGGTTAAAACGGTAGAAAACAGAGGGAACAGAGAGTTGGGAAGTGTACCTGGTAGACCGCCTGCTCACACTGCTTGTCTTTTTGGGCCTTCTTCTCCATCTCCTCACGCTGCTTTATCTCATAGATGAGCTGGAACAAGTCCCGCAGGTCCAGGATCACAGGTTCAGCCTAGGGAGACACATTATACAGCAGGGCCATTACCACACACACCAACAGGCACACACTACTATATACACACTCATAGCACTGATCAGAACTCATAAATTGCAACTATGCCTGCTAATTCTAGTTACGTGGGGAATAATGTTGACTGAACCTGCACTTTCTCATGATGACAGGAAGATTAAGGCCATGGTCAGACCAACATTAGCACTGTAACAAAAAAAGGCCCCATTCATTCTCATTTCAGTGAGGTACATTGGCTCAATGTTTGCGGTAGCCTTATCCTGCACCCCGCTGCGTTGGTACATCAAATGCCAAGTGCACATTTCTGGTCAATAACTTTGTAATGTGAATGTCCTATATCTACGGTTTGCCTTGCAATTGTCAAAACCAGGACAGAACTGTTGTTGCCATGATCATTTATTTTAGAAGTGTAAAAGCTAGCTATTACTCAAAGTGGACTTCCTGGATCACATTTAATCTTCCCACCTCTGCTGTGGCAACATGCCCCAACAGAAAAGACCCTTACGGTTTTCTAATTCAATGTGTCTTTGGGTCAGAGCGTCCACTTAGGCAGGATGAGTCAGAGATACCTGATTGGGCTGCTGACAGCTGATTATGGATGATTCCATTAGGCCGCAAGGCGAAAACAAAATGGCAGCAAACTGAATTTGACAATTTTGCCAGATCTGCAATTAGTTTCTCTAAAATCTTTCATTAAAGGTAACATGTCTTTGTGATTGATTGTTTTCTGTGCCCCTGTGATTTAGCCTGGGAGCCAGACGAATCTGCGAGCTCATGTGTCATTTGCTCTGGCAGATCCGTCTGGCGCCCCTCCAGTTCAGACACATTTCCAGCCGAGAAGAAACTGGACGGGCATATCACATTTGGTTATCTCATGTTTGATAGGTTTAAGACAATAACTGACAGAGGAGTGTCATGCTTGAATGTAGTTACCTTACATAGTTACTGGACGTAACTGGCATTCTCTGTCCAGTGCAACGCACCAAGCTCACAACACCTTAACTCTCAAACTAGGCGGTGCCGATCAAATATGAATCAAGATTCTGTTACTGTATTGCCTATTTCTTGCCTAAAATATTGTCCGAAACATAATTCAGTGTACTGTTTAGCTTTAATTTGATTAAGTTTGTGACCTGGGCGGCATTACTTGCTGCTTCAAAACGGACCAAGCACCGCCCTAACTTGCATGTGTCGCTCAGAGCTACATTTGCGTTGTTACGTTGCTCTGATTGGTTTTAAGTCACGTTTCATTGCCCTGATTGGTGGTAGATTTATCGTATTGCGTCCAGAGGCATTTTGGCCTGTGCACCGTTGATAACGCCCCTTGGAAATCGGAAATGAACTGAGAGGTTCCAGACTCATACGTATTTGCAAATTTGTCGGGCTATGCCGGGCTGCCTGTGATTAGTTAAACACTAACAAATCCTTGCAAGCGTTAAAAGTGACTAAACTTGGAATGGAAGTTCCAGACTATGAATATCTAAATAACTAGTACCTGCCTGTGATTGGGATCTGGAAACCAGATTAAGGCACAATGCCTACATACTCTCCTCCGTCTCTTGGCCTGGTTTAGACAGTGACAAGAGCAGATGGTGGCCTCTTGGTCTTACCTTGTACCACCTTTCTTGTCAGGGGAGCAAAAGTACAGACAATAAACAAGTTGGATGACTCACAACTTATAACTGCTGTCAACACAGAGTCTTATCGTACAATGGTGCTTCAGACCTAATCAATTATTGACAGGAGCTATGCAAAGTGCACCCAGAGTTAACAGACTGAACACTCCCTTGCATAAAATTGTTCTATTTTAGTGCTGTCTTTTTGCAAGATGCTGTCAGCCACATATTGCTCATGACAGACACACTGGGGTAAACGGTGGCTCCTGCTGAGCCAACAGTAGAGCATATTGTCACTCTGTCAGACTCAGATCCTCTTGCATTTGACAATACATGCTCTAATATCCATCTTTATTAGCCATTTGCTAACATGCCTTTCCGCTTCTTTTGTTTAAAAACTTGGAGGTAAGAGAAGACAGAGCGCAGAGACGAGCAGTGAATTTAGGAATCGTAAATGCAGAAAGCAAACGATCAGGGGTTTTGGTTTAAAATCCTCCTGAATATTAAGGCTACAGATTCACCTTTTACCCAAATTGAATTCGGGGGTTGGTTACAGATATCTCCAGGATATCCTGCCACTGAATTTATTAAGAATTAATTTCTTGGTATATTGAATTCCCCCCTCATCTAAATCACATTCAGTTAGTGGATTTCCTAAAACAACCTCCAGAGAATTTTGCTGAATATACAGCTAGAGAAAGTGGACAGACTGGCAGTGTGCAGCATCTGACTCCTCTAAAATGGATTTATTTAGAATCGTTGATCCTGGGTGCCAAATTAATTCAGATACAAGCTTTGTGACTCTGGGCTCAGACAACTTTGATTAACACCACTGACATTTTGGATAGTTTAAAAAATGTTTTGCCACTAAGAAGGAAACACTGCACCAAAACTGTACTGTGAGTAATCTAAATGTGCATAGTAATCCATGGGAATAAAATAATATACCCAGATATGAACAATGCATCTTGCAGATAGCAAACTGAATTTTAATTTTTTTAAATGTATTAGGCTAAACTTTTCCATTAGTAGTGAGATATAAAGCTTGTTCTTAAACACTGTCCAGGCAAAGCTAGACTCACCAATGATGGCGGAACTAATACATTAGTTGTCATTTGCGGTTGCTGTTGTGATTTGCTCATGTTGGTAATTTAGTTTTAAATTTATCAAAGAGATCAAAATAAAAGTTTTGATAACTGGAAATGTAATAACGATTACCGGGCCGACACTAAGTAGTATTTAAACTCTCTGTAGACTTGCTACAAATTAGATACATGGTTACTTCTGTCACAAATAGATCTATTCATATTTATCACAATTGTAACTTTTCTAAGTTGTAACAAAGACTGTGATGAACTGAGAAACTAACTGCGAAAGCCTTTCTAACACAAATAGTGTGCTTCCATCTCCACTACAACTTGCTAAATAAAACACATCCTTCTTGTGCGGAGACTTTGAGTTGAGTAGTAAACCAATTACTTTCGAATGTACCCCTAAAAATTGGCCTTTTCGGAATAACCTTAAGTCTTAAGTCTTCATGACGACAGAGACGCTTTGTTAATTCACATCAAAGTGGTTACTTTCCAACTCCAGCCTCAGACTCTGCCATAAGCTCTGTGCCTCCACCCCTCACACTGTCTGCTCCACAACTAATGGTCTGAGTGTGTATGATGGTGGGTTCAAATCCTGAAAAATGTGAGTAAAATATAACCGTGATCTCAGGCACACGTCAGGTAAATGACAGCTAAGGTGACTGACGAGAGCTTAGCCTTGTGCTGTTTGGCAAGGTAGCGTTTTATTAGCAACATGTTTTTTTTTTTGTGTGGTTGGTGTAAATGTTGAGTACAGCCTGGTGTGTGTGTGTGTGTGTGTGTGTGTGTGTGTGTAAGACACACTGTGTGTATCTGCCTAAGTCACAGAGCCACGGTTCATAGCCCTGGGAGGATGGATATGCCATTAGAGCTGGTGACACACACTCAAACCTTCATCGACTCACTATGGGAAATCAATATGGCTACAGAGCGAGCCAGCTGGATCCAGACTAAACAAGCCAGGCACATAGACACAACAACAGCAACAACAATCATAGCAGGTCCAAGAGGGGTACTCAATATCATATAGAGTATGTTGCTGCAGGACTGTGCATGAACCCCCCCCCCCCCCCCCCTCCAGAGAGTAAACAGTTTGCTTGATGAACAGCACAAAGGGACATGAGCTGGCGTTCAAGAGTCCTTATCTAAATGTCAAGAGGTTTGTGCTGTTTAGAAAAGCCCTAGATGAATCACACATTGACCTACACAGAGCGGCTACATGGTAAAACGTGTACACACAGTTGCCTACACACAGACACTGACCGACTGTGCGGTCTTGACAGCCACGAAGCGGTGGTTCCCTTCCTTCCCGCAGACGTAGCCGAAGGCTCGGTGGTCCGTGATGTCCTTGGCGATGTAGGAGATCTCGTGGACCGCATGGTGGTGTTGGAGGACCTGAAGGAAGACGTGATAAAGGATGTTTAATAAATAATGCAGACATAGCCGAGACACTAAAATGTCTTGTGATATTACTTTTATTCTAGAATGTACGACTTCATGCTAATAACATGCAACATTCTTCTCAATATGTTGACTTAATTCATGAAAGTTTTTTTCTCCAATGGGGGCCCCAATATTCATAAGAAACACATGCATTTAAAACTGGTAGAAAAAATAAGTAGGGCTTTGAAAAGTCTTTCAAAAGTTTGATGCACTTTACATTTCCTTGTCGTTAATGGTTTTCGGCCTTTATTTTGACAGGACAGCTGAAGGAATGAAAGGGGAGAGAGAGGGGAATGACATGCAGCAAAGGGCCGCAGGTCGGAGTCGAACCTGGGCCCACTGCACCGAGGAGTAAACCTCCATATATGGGTACCTACTCTACCAAGTGAGCTATCCGGGCACCCATGACAAAAATGTTTTACAAATAACATATCATGGATGACACAGGAATTAATAGGATTGTTACAGGTGTTACAAAAACTATCAAAACATTACAGACATAAACGCACCCATTCACACACACAAAAGATACAAAATGCAAAGGTATTATTCACCTATAAACTTTTCCAAAAACCTGTGTGATGAAAACTCCCCCTAAGTGTAAACACAGCAACAAACACTCTCACACAGAGACCTTGTATCCAATATTAAACTGTTCCTTGCTCCCCTGCCCTCTCTAGTTTAGCCTGGGTGGGGAGTGCCAAGCTGGCATTGCCCATGGCAGATGGTACTGTTTTTTCCCGAGGACAGAGGGGGGGATCATTGACAATCACAGCTCGGCAAGCTGTCGACTTGATCACTTCATCTGTGCCCTCGCTCACAACACTTACAACACACACAAACACACAGACCCAATTCACGACGTAATATGCAATAGCCCTCTGTAAAGTCACACTAAATGGCTGCTTTGTTGTTATTGTCTATGCCAGCTGCATGCTGGGAGCAGAGACACACAGTCAACATAATGACCCAGTAGCCCTTGAGTGCATGCTAGGGGTTGCAGCTCTATACATCAGAGGCTAAACACACACATCTGCTCTCTTTGAAGCTATTCCAGACCTAAGACATGGCAGAATAGGGTGACACCAATTTAACATGGGGCCATTGGCACTCTCTCACACTCTCTCTCTCTCACTCACACACACACACACACACACACACACACACACACACACACACACACACACACACACACACACACACACACACACACACACACACACACTCACTAGAAATAGATAATCATTGTATGAGTCATGTTTTCTAAATTAAATAATTAGAGTAATGATTATTATTATAACCTCTGATTGACCTGAAAATGGCAGTGCACACACACACACACACACACACACACACACACACACACACACACACACACACACACACACACACACACACACACCTCATTTGCAGAGGTTATTGAATTATCTCTGGGTGGGTGGTGAGGTGACAAAGAGGGACTCTGATTCAAAGAGAGCAGAGAATGAGACGACTGCTGCATAAATTCAATTGCTCTACTTCGTCTTGGTAGCAAATACATCTCACAGAGTAGAAACAATTTACATATACTTACAGTCAGTACCTAGTTTATGCGGCCTATACTAGCCAATGTTTTGATATACAGATTTAACAAAGTGCTGAAAATGTTCCAAAGGATCTTGGTAGACTGCTACCATGAAGGAAAGCACCTGCTCTTTTATGCCCGCTGTGTACTGATACCGTTTCCTCAATACCAATTTTATAAAATCCATTTCAACAAAAATAAATTACAAAATAACGGCACGAACGACGAGGCATTTTTCGATCCTCGATACTATGGAGGCAATTTGGTCGGTGCCTATTGAAGTTCAGTACCCAGCCTTAGTGCTGTGTCGAGGCTGTTTACACCAGTAGTTTACCCTGACCTCAACTCAATCTTAAAAAAGCAATCAATGTTATTTTTAAGATTGAAAAAGCATTGTTACTGCCAAAGTTAAAATCAGAGTAAATATTTCTCGGAAAAATAATTACAAGTGTACTCTAAAGGGTAACCCTGTGATATCTAGATGAAATTGAATGGACTTGGCACTTTCATTTTCAAATAGGCAGAGAATGTGAATGCCAACTGGGCTTTTGCTTTTGGATTTTTCTTAATTAAACTTTGGACATTTCACGCAAACTCAAATTCAATTTTAAAATCAATTTGATAGAACAATAAAAGCAATAGCAATATTGGTCTTCCATAGCAGCCCTCGAGCAACTCCCCTGTCCAGTGACCACGAGATAATGAGTAGAAGAACCTTGTTCTTCTTACTTAATTCAAACCCAAACTTTTATTGGGGTTTCCCTCCACTTTATACTTCCCACACCAGTTGTGCTGAGTTGTTATTGGCACAACAAATATCATTATTCCCCTTAAATCTCTTAATAATGACGGATCCATTTTTTGCCAACAAGACTGTAAATTACCGCGGTTTCTGTTGTGTCAGTCTTGGTAAAGTTCGGACAGAACGATGAGATTTAATCCCTGGAGGGCGGCCGTTGCTGGAGCCGACATGTCTGGCAGCATTGTCTATCAGATGCCGTTCAAAGTTGCTTAAACAGATGCATTCTCTGGGGAAGTGGATTGTTTGCAAAGCGAGGTGGGTGTATTAAAAAAGTCGATACTGACTCTCTACTCCCCCTTCTTTTCTCTCCGGCACCGTTGATATGCACTTTTAGCCTCTCTCACACAATCTCTCACACATACACACACACACACACGCACACACAGTATGAACCGAGACCGTCCCTGTTACGCTGGGAGAGGGGAGGGAGGAGGAGAAGCAGCAGGATATTGTCTCTCTCTCTCTCCTCCCCGTTCTTCACCTTTGCCTCCTGAAGGGGAGACCATCATATGAGGACCTGCAGGGATTGTCCAGCTTCCAGCCAGTAGGACAGGACTGAGATTAGCGGTTAGCGTTGAGGTTTTATTAGCTCCTTGCAAGAGGTGGCACTGCTGTGGTCACTGACACAAATACACATGCACATACGCTGGACTTTACCTATAAATAATGTTTGATTATCCAACAGTTTGACACAGAGCAGTGGAGGAGAAAAGGGACTAAAAGAGTGACGACACAAGCATACACATAATGAGGAGCTCAACACCTATTTTCTGCTTTCTCGTCTTCCTTCTCTGCTTCCTTCGGAACTTGCCCTGACCCTGAGTCTCATCACCTGGGTTCCCCGCCATGACACCTCCTGCTCTACTCTACACACATTAATTCCCATTCAAAGCGTCCATATGAACACGTCGCTCCAGGGTTGCTTTTCTTCATGTGTACTCATCGTTTCGGCTGGCTGAACTGGACTAATTTGATCTTTCTGATTTCATTCTCTGAGGGGGCAGACAGCCGTCGAGCTCAGCCCCTCACTCTTGTGAGTTCTTGACCTGACGTGCTGCAGCGGCCCTGACGAGACTGACAAAAAGGGTTGAAGAGGGTAGAGCGCATGTGTCTCTATGTGTGTATGTGTCTTGAAAGAGAGGCTGAGAGAGAGAGAGAGAGAGAGAGAGACAGACATGCCGGTCTGCCCTCTGCTAGATTAATGTCTCCCCTCTTCCTCTCCTCCATCTCAAGCACCACCTCCCTCCATCCCGCACGACCTTCCCTTCTCCAAAAGAGAGGCCATCCATCCATTCGTTCACCCATACATCCATCCGCCCATCGGGCTGACTGATGCACAGGAGGGGAACGAGTCTGTCAAGATCCCTGAACCTCATTCTCTCTCTGGCTCCCCCTCTCCCTCCTTCCCTAGCCATTAGAAGTGGTTGAAGGACTGATATTAAGGACATCATATCTCTATAGTTAATATTAATGTGCGGAGACAGAGGACAAGGTCTCCCTGTAGAGAGTTTTACTTTGCTCACTGATTCTCTACCTATCCCTCTAACTCTGTTTCAGTCTGTCTTTGTCCCTCCCTCACGCCCTCAGCGGTCTTTTACACATCCTCGTTTCCTCTCACCTTCCCACCCTTTCTTTTCTTTCTTCACTTCTACACCATCTCCCCTTTGACTTCCTACCTCTCTATACCATCTCCCCTTTGACTCCCTACCTCTCTATCTATCTCTGGTTCTTTCTCTTCATCCCCTATCAATCTTTCAGTGTAGAGGGTTCGAAGCATCAGGAAGGGGAATGAGACGAAGCGAATTGAGGGCTATGAAAAAGAGGGATTGGACTGGTGAAGGATGAGTTTGGCTGCATGCAATATGGCTGCCATGTGGGAGCCCACTGGTTACTGTGTCCCACACACAGACAGACACACACACACAGACAGACACACACACACACACACACACACACACACACACACACACACACACACACACACACACACACACACACACACACACACACACGTGTCTAAACCAGACTACATTCACAATTAGATGCACTGACAACCAGACAGCTCACACCGCATATTTACATACAAAACATACACAAAAGCGGGCGCCGGTATAGCTCAGTTGGTAGAGTAGGCGCCCATATATATAGAGGTTTACTCCTCAACGCAGCGGGCCCCTGTCGACTCTGACCTGTGGCCCTTTGCTGCATGTCATTCCCCATTTTGTTTCTTCAGCTGTCCTGTCAAAATAAAGGCTGAAAATGGCCAACAAATAATCTTTAAAAAACAAAAACTTACACAAGAGCAGATGTTAATTCTGTTTTAAAAATAAGGCTGTTTCACTCCAGCAGCCAAAACAAAAACTAACCTGCACAAACGATCTGAGTGTGCTACAGTGAGCAAACTGAGCCAAGCACCTAAATAACGGATTGTTCTAGAAGTTTCTGGGATTTAATGGGAGCAAAATGTCCCTTTTAGTGAGGCTGTCCTCCAACCACAGCGCTAAGTATCCTGGGGAATGTAGGCGTTATATTTCTTGCTCAAGGATAGTGTGACAGGTATGGCCAGGTGGGAAACGGAACCTGGACACTACCTATCAGAGGATCCTTGAGAAAGAAATCACTATGCTCTATTGGCCACTTTCCCTTGAGCTGCCTGCATACACGCTCTGCAACCGCCTTTACCCACTGAAGTCACAGTTTATCTGTCCACAGAGGGTCCTCTATCTATGACTGGTCCTACTAGAAATCCATTAGTTGTCAATATGTCTCAACATCAGTGAGGCCGAGACAAACTATGTTCCTTTTTAGGGGTATTTGGGTAATTTAGGTGATTCTGTGATCTCAGCGGACAGTAAGAAAAAAGAATTAACACTTTTTAATAATTGTCATTAATAAATGGGAAATTAAACCATACTTATTAGCTATTTTACCATTGACAAAGAATGAAATGATGATTTGTAATGTTTACTAATTGTTAGTAATCTCACAATTTATGTTATTTTATCATTAGTTAGGGAAATATAAAATAATTATTAATTAATTGAGATAGATAGTTAATACTTCGTCACTAGTTAATAATGGTTTTGTAAACCATCTATAACCATTATTTGGATGCTCACAATAATTCATTAACAATTAATAAGCATCAACTAACATTATTGTGGCTACATTATATCTTTTTTTGGTGATCTATAAAAGAGAGGATTATTTGAGCTATATTCAGAGCTTTCTTAAGGCTCTGACACACCAACCCGACGACCGACCGTCGGCAGAAAAGGAAGTTGGACTGATCAGTGTCACCGAGTTGGTCAAAAAAGTGCCTCAGAACACACTGAAGCGACGCCAACTTGAGCGTACGTTCTGCGCGTGTGCGAGACGTAATACGTCTCCATAACAGCAGGCGGTGCTAATCTGTATTGTCGCCCAAAAAATGAAAACCGGCAGCTGATTGGACGAACGCGTCACGTGGGTCTGGCTTCTCCCGAATTTCAAAGCCAGACCATAATGGCGGCTCGTTTAGAATACGAAAAATAAGCGAAAAATAGGCCATGCAGTTGCTGAATCTGTCTTCATTTCAGATCGACAAAGGTCAGTTTAAAAGATTTTCATCAGATTTTGAGAGGTGTGTGTCACGCTCATCCAGCTCGTCATTTCTGGTAATTGGTCATTGAGTCCGACAGCTCACTGGGCGATTCAACAAGTCAAATCAGCCCAAATGAAGGCCGACGGCTCCTCGGCCAACGGCTCCTCGGACTGACGATGGAACACACCGAACAAACTCGGGTCACCGACCTCGCCAGCGCCTTTAGTTTCTTTTTAGAAGCTTTACAAATGATTTATTAACCATTAACAAGATATTGTAATCATCAGTTGCTTATTAATAGCCATCCAAATAATGTGTGGATTGACGGTTTACAAACGATTTTTTAAAGGTTTACAAATCATTTGGTAATCATTAAAAAAATCCTTAATATAATATATAGCATAGTATTATGTGTGTGCAACAAAAAGCTGTTAAAAAAACCCATACATTATAGCATTGCTAATGAATTATAATAACTAGTAAACAGTATTATCATTGCATTGTTTGTTAACAGTAAAATAACTTAACCCAAATTTAATTAACTATCAATTTACCATTTATTAGTGATGGTTATTATAAACTGTTACCGAAAAAAGATAACTGGCAAACTTATTGACAGAGAAACTGGTCGGTCAACCAGGGAAAAGCAGCCATGTAAGATAGAAAATGTATAATCCTGGAGCATAATCTAGAACCAGCGTTGTCGCTGTTTTCAGAGAGGCAGACAATGGGCTCGCCGTGTTCTCTCATCTACGGACGCCTTGTTCTCAGGGTTTCAATTAGGGTCTCGTGATTTCCCCAGGGGCCCCCTCCCTCTCACGGAGATGCCTCATTAACAGAGGAAACACAACGCAAAAATGCTGCATGCAGGCACACAAACACACACGCTTCTGAGCTTACCCCTGACTTCTCATCAAAGATCTTGATCCCTCCAAAGGAAACGGTCAGAAACACCTTCTGTTTGTGTTCTCCTTTAGACCGTGCTGCCGCTGCTATACCCTTAGGACAGAACGACACACAAACAGACAGACATGGAGCAAACATCCCTGTTAGAAACATTAAGTAAGTCCATAATGAGCATCTCTTTGAACCCCTTCTCTCTCAAACTTTTTTTCTTTTGCTCGTCAGTAACAACAAATTCACCGTAGATCATGTTCCCATCTACAGTAGCCTCAATAGTCCATATAAATCTGTTGGGCATGCTTGTGATTCATATCATTTTTTCAATTTTTACAAATTAATTAAAAAGGAATTTAGGCTGAGAAACTAAGATCCACCAAATATCGCATGTCCAGTAAGCTACTTTTGCTGGTTTGTTCTGCTGAATGCAAAACCCTAAGGTCATTTATAAGGCTGTTAGGAAGCATTGTGGGAAATCAATAAGAACTGAAAAAAAGAAGACAAGACAGGTACAGAAAAAAAGTTACACTGCAACAATTCATGACAACATAACTGATTTATAACTCTATAAGTGCATCTAAGGCTGGAACTCCAATTTACGTTCACCCCACCTCCATCTGCATAGGTGAGTCACAAGAGAAGAAGAAAAGACAGGAGGCAGATCAGAGGAGTGAGCGAGTGGGGCGAGGAGAGGGAGGAGCGGTGTGAAAGGAGAGGTGGGGAGATCAGGGAAAAAGAGTTGATGGATTTCCTGTCTGAATAAATGAGGAGGAGGGAAGCTGTTTGATCAATGAGCTGTCTGCCCTCTCCTCACCCTTCTACGCCCCGGCTGGATAGTTTTCACTACACACAAATAAAACGTAAACGTAATTTTCTCAATTCAAATGTCTCCTGCAGCATGTGGATCCCATGTGTGAAAGGACAATTCATTATGTATAAGGCGCTCTACACACTGAAGGTTTTTTTTAAGCATACATTTGTGGAAAAAGAAACCAAACAAAAAACAGAAACAAAAAAACTTTTGACGGTTAGGGACATCGGAACATTCGGTAAAACTTTACTTGAAAGTATCTACATAAGAGTGACATGACACTGTCATGACACATGAACTCTAACCATAACTTGTCACGACAAAAAAAATGACACTTACTAAAAGAAGCGCTATGTCATAAACGTTTATGACTTGTTTATAATGGTTATGACATGTTCATGACAGTGTCATGTCACTCTTATGTAGATACCGTCAAGTAAAGTGTAACCAAACATTCTTTAGTGTTTTCCATATTTTGCAAACTACAGTAAAATATTTTTTAAAATATCTTTAGCTATAAATAGAGAGGGTCCGATACCATATCTTGCTTCCTGATATCCATTCTGATACCTGAACTTGAGTATCGGCCGATACCGAGTACTGCTCCGATACCAGTGTGTCATATATTTCATTATGTTTTAACAGCTGTATACTACTATGCCTACATAGATGTGATATGATTTCTATCTTTGTTGTACGGCCTGGCTCAGGTTAAACGTTTTGTGAAACATGAACAAACACAAACAATGAACGCCACAGAACTTTCTTTTACTATCTAGTCAGTCGTATAACAGAAAAAGTAAAAAAAAAGTAGATTTTCTTCAGGGCTAAATTACTGGCTAAGGAGAGGAGACTGGTCGGGCTAGACCTCTCCCCCGTCGGACCGGGCTGTAGGCCCTGCCTCCCTCTACTCCCTCACTTTCGTGAGGGAAGAAAGGAGAGTAAATTGATTAAGTTAAAATTGCATCTTTGTTTGTGATATTGATAAATCCTATTTTTTTATTATAATTTGAAAGTGAAGATAATTCCTTGGGACCACTTATTATGTTAAAAGTTACTGTGACTGGCTCTTTATGCCTTAAAATAGGGATGTTTTGTAGGAAATGTAAATTGGACTTCACAGAGAACTCGCTTGTCCGAAGGCACTGGCTAAGGTTAGGTAAGGGAAAGTTATCTCGATGATTCCCCTTTGCTCCAATGTGTGGTATCGAATCGGTACATAAACTCCAGTACTTTCTGATACCAATACCAGCATTTTAGGCAGTATCGGAGGCCTTTCCGATACTGGTATTGGTATCGGAACATCTCTCGTTATAAATGAATAAATAAATAAATAAATAAATAAATGGCTTATTTCTCATCATCTTTATCCTCTCTCATCTCTCTCTCACCTATCATCCAAATGATTCCCCTCCTATAAGCCTTCCCTCCTCTGCTAACTGCCCCATCTGTCTACCTCTCCCTCTAATTGTTCCTGTCCTTGCAAATGAGACATTCACCCCTTCTCACCCATATGGCTAACCTCCTCACTTCCTCCTGCACTGATCATCGTCATGCCTATAAATTATAACGTCCTCATATTTAAAAGTTGAACTTTAGAATATGCATGAAGTTGAATAACTTTTTATGGACTGGGTTGGCTACTGATGTTCAGTGGTTTTTGTGGGTCATGGAACATAACGCTAAGATGCAAAGATGCATGTTAGTAGCACGCTTTAAGAAGTACCTTTAAAGAGCAGATCAATTCTTAATTTAGGGCGCATCAACAGAGAGTAAAAGAGAAACTCTCCTTACCTTGAGCTTCATCATCGAGTCCTGGCACAGTTTGTCTCCACGGGCGGCAGTGACCTCGTCCAGGCCGATAAGCTTGGCCTTGTAGCGGACACCATCGCCCTTAAAACGCCTGATGAGAGCCGCCTCGCTGCGATCCTGCCCTGCAGAAACACACACACACACACACACACACACTCTCTGCAGTCTACAGTATGTCTTCCAGTCAAGGACCTCCATCTACCTCGGAGCAGTGCTATTACCTCGGGATCATCAATCACATAGGCCACAAAAGACTCCAACAGTAATCTTACAAAACAAGACTAGGTTGAAACATCGTGAGTGGCTGGGCCGTACACGTACGGTTCAATGTGCTATACAGTATAATTGTTACACAAATAGTCAGTGGTGGTGTCTATAATGTGAATAATGGATATTAAATCTTCTTTTTAATCTAAATCTAATTTTCTGTAGTGGTCCCAGCAATGTTTGTTCTTGAAGTGTCCTGAAGTAGCACATATGATATGGTTAAGCTACAATTGACTTAAATAATTTAGAAACTTATTTAATTAATGTAATAAATTCATGTTTCAACAATTTGTTGTTCTAGACTACTTATTTAAAGCGTTATTGTCCTATTTCAGTCACTGTGGGTAATTAGTGTGGTAATATGGTTAATTATTCTACAACATGAATAATGCTGATTGTTCCACAAGCGGTTATGCAGAGTAATGCTCTGTTTGTCATGACAGTTACTGAAGGCCTTTCCTTTACACTGGTGACTCTCTTTACAGCTGTCGGAAAGCAGCAGGGAGCTGTTCAATCTGCAGTCTGTGAAAGTGATGACGTCACTTTCAAGCCACAATTAGGCACAGCAGATCCGCTGCTCCACATTTGTTACTATAGTACAGGTAAGAAGTATGGCTGTGATGAGCAACATGATGCGATAGAGATTGCTCAGGTTCAAAACTAAACTTTCCCAGACCACAATAAGATTCCTCTCGGGAAAAAGCTACAGGGTTCCAAACTGTCATTGCATTATAACAGGAAGAGCTCTGTGATTAAAGGGGTTGAAAGTATTAAACGTGGTTGGCTGTGATTGTCACATCCTTTAATGCATCGACCTATAATAATGCTTACTGATCCCATCTTGTGCCCGAGTGTGCCACAGGTGCTCCGAGGGAGCCTGGCCCATGAAATTACCAAGAGTGCACGCTCCCAAAGCACCTGCCTACGATCTGGCTGCGCTTCTGGGTTAACGAAAAGAGAGCCTGCGGTGTCCTCTTGTGCGCACAGACGAGCAACTAGCCATTAACTTGTGGAGGTAAAAAGATTTTTAAAAAGTGCTGAGAAAGTACATACTAGGGGTGGAACGGTACATGTATTCATATTGAACCGAAACGGTACGGGCGTCACGGTTTGGTGCATGAATTTACTAGGGATGTCACGAGAACCGATACTTGCGATACCTTCCCGTTTTAAAATGACTAAACACAGACGATGTCCATTTTTTTGAAGCACCGTAGGCACCATTAGCGATGCCAGTGTTAGCAGCGAATGTTGACATAAAAAATGACATAAAATGTCATCTTTCAAATACATCTCCAATATTTACCCGTGGTTTGTAACGTCTCTGATCACGCAACTGTTAGAAACACTGTTTTTTACTGTTGTTGTTTTTGCACAGTAGCCTACCTTTTAAAAAGATGTAGGGAAGTCTGGAATGTGTCTGGGGACACTAGTTGTTGCACTATGACATTTTAATTGCACTTTATTATGTTGTTCTATGCTCTATTGCACATATTTTGTATGTCTTGTTATGACATTTTGATATTTTTCAAATATTTTAGTAAAGAATTTCATGATTCAAGTTAAAGTACATGGAATCTTAGAAAATCCTTTTTTTTTTGTTTTTAACCGTGGTATCGAAATCGGCATCGAGAATCATGTCATTTTACTGGTATTGGCACCGACTACTGAATTGTTGGTATCTTCACACCCTTAGAAACACGGAGAATACATGGTATAAAAATAAATAAAACTTGCATGCAAATTAATTAATGTAATGCGGAATTAATGTAATGCAGAACTACTGTTAGATACGGACACCTAATCTGTAGCCCGGCCTTAGCTCTGAAGCTCTGGCGTGCCGCCAGTTTAGGAAAACTTCGGTTTCCCACTCAGTTCCAGTATTACAGGCGAGAGAGTGGTGGATAAGACTGCTGTTGTAGATTAATGTTACGTTTCCAGAGTCGCGGCTCCGAATCGTAACGTTAGTTGGGACAGACGCTTTGTTTCTTCAGGCTAACTATATTAGCTTTAGCCAGGGAGGGAGCAGCTTTCTGCAGTGAAAAATGGCCGGGAGACGTCGTGATGTGGGGTACTTATTGTTTACTGTTTACATCTTACTTTACACACTTCAGGCTGTTGCAGCTAGCTCAGGGGAAAGACTGGATGACACTAGGTGGTACAGCCCGAGACACACAATAATTGCCTTCTGCATTTTTGTTTTGCTTTTCCCTCCATTGTACCGAACTCGTACCAAACCGTGATGTCTGAACCGAGGTATGAACCGAACCGTGACTTCTGTGTACTGTTCCACCCCTAGTACATACGCCTGTGGCCCAGCCAAAAGCAGCCATAGTACATGTCAAAGCTACAGATGCTAGCGACATTTTTTTATGTTACTAGGTCAGATCGGAGGCTTGCAAGTATTGAACTGTGGTATCATATGAAAGCCACCGGTCAATACACTAAGACACGTGAATCAATGAAAATTCAGTGGGATTAGAGTTAAAACAGTGACTGCTCTACTCTCCAGCTATTTCTCCTGCAAAATAATGGTGTGACATTTTGCTCTTATCTCCCCAGTCTCTCCCTCTCTCCTCACCCTCTATTGTGTGCGAGATTGTCGCCATTGTGCGCATGCATTAGTGAGTGTTGCGATGGCGAGCCTGTGTTGACCTTGCTGTTGTCAAGGAAGTCTATACGTTATCTCGTGAAGTGACTACAACGCTCCTCTTCACACACACACACACACACACACACACACACACAATACAGAGCACAGAGAGAGAGAGAGTGGCCGCTCAGAAGGCTAAACTCCCTTTCTCTTTGTGTCATGCTCTCTCCATCTTTCTCCCATTCGGTTTCTCTATCTCTGACCTGCAGTGCGCAAATATTTCATCATCAAATATTGTATAGAGGAAACACTCCCGCATCTGTGTGTGTGTGTGTGTGTGTGTGTGTCTCTCTGCATTGTGTTTCTGGGTGTGTATATGTGAGTGAAAGACTGCAACAGCGATAGTGAGAAGGAGAGGCATAATGATAATGCAGCATATTCAGATAATATATTGAGGCATTAGTTTTGTACTCTATACCAGCGTGACTCTTGGAAGGTCGTATAGTCAGAGTGATGGAGAGGTCCCACTCTTCCTCTCTTCCTTCTTTCACACTCCCTTCATTCACACAGAGTCCCTACAGCATTGCAGTAAAGTAGAAATGAGTACTTTAACCACAGGCAAGCGCATTGTGTTATATGGCTCTACTGAATCACCTTCGTCCACTAATCTCCCACCCACCCTCGGCTTTGTCTGCCTTCCCGCACATGAACACACACAAACATGCCCATTTTTTAAAGGCTTCATTAGCATTCTAGAGGTTGGACAGTGTTTTTAAGGAATTTTAAGGCTACAAAAGACATTTCTCATGCTGGGTTTAGCCCATTGTGTCAATAGCCCTGCACTGGGAAAGTCTGATATAGCAAGTTTTGGAAGTCCAAGGCTGGCGAAGATGTTTGGAAAAATTTATTTGTCTGAAAATCCAAGAGAAAAACACTTCACCCTGTTCTCCATTGATAAAAAAATAAACCTACACACATATATATAGTGTGGATGAGCTCATTTCTCTGAATCATTGAGCAGACACTCAGTCACAGTCCTACTTCGAGTAAATCATGACTGTCTCCCTCAGAGTCTTCAGAGACAAAAGAGCTGAAGAACATCTGTCCTTATTTCGGAGAGAGTGATAGAGAAAAGCTCTCTCTATTGTGTCACGTCTCAGTTGGGCTGAGATGAGAGTGAGTGATTCAACCACCGGAGGATTGTTTCTGTTCAATGCCGAAGATGTTTGAATACAATTAAATGTTGCCTTCATTAAACTTGAAACAGTCCCATGAAATGTGCATATAGGCTAGAATACACAAACAAGCGCGCTCAGCAGCTCTGATGACCCGCCATCTCTATCCACTGCATAAATAACATGAAACATGCCAATGCTGCTCATGCTGTACAGTATATCTATCACATCCCAACATGAGCTGCCTGTCAGGAAAAACAACAGCTTTACATCTCTTTGACTGCTTGTGAAACCAAATACGAAAATTGTATTTAATGCCGTAGGTAGGATTTGCAAAGATCCAAGACTTGGCCAAAAAATTTGAACATCGACAACTTTTCAGTCCCTCCGCACTTTCCGCTAAAGCCCAAAACAGTCTCCTAAGCCCCTGCACACACATTCATTCTACCTTCTACAAGGGAGAATGAATGTGTGTGTGCATGAGCAGTGTTAGACACCCCCCCCTGGCCCTGATTGGTGCATCTGAACGGGGAGCTGTTGATTTTTGCAAATCACACTACAGGCTGTAGGTGGAGCCAGAGGAGCCAGATTGTTTTTTTAAATGACCTGCTTCATGTAGTTCTACTGGAACATAGGGTCAGTTTAGCAAATATGACCGAAAGTTAGTTTTATAAATGTGTTGAGTGCATTTCCATCCTCATAAAACACTTGCAAAGTGGATTTTTTTAATATTTAAAATTGTGAATTGTTTACATTTACTTCTTCTTCTGCCTTGATTTTGTTAGCACATTACTACATTTGTTAGTGTATTGATGACAAAATCACCGGAATAGCATGAAACCAAATGCAGAATGTAAATCCGAGAGACCGCCTGCATGCTTGTGTGTGTGCATCCTCGTGCACGTGCATAATACAAATATTACAGGGACTTTCTTATAAAGCATTGCTCCAGAGTGCTTCTAGTGGTCAAAAACGGCAGAGGGTACCACAACATGTTGGGTTGCAACCTGATCAGAATCTCCATGTTTGAAAAATCTTTAGACTAAATATTTTTTAGACTTGCATTGCCAGACCTTCCTCCACAGCACTGCGGAGGAGGGTCTGGTTAGTCCACACAGCATTCTGGGATGGGAGAAAAATGTGCTCTGGTTTATTGTTATTTCTTTACACCAATCACAATCGTCTTGGACGGTGCTAAACGACAGACGGAGCCCCGGCGCGTCTGCAAAATAGCCTCGGGAAGGAACTTGTTTTGGTGGAACATGTGTACGTTCAAAAGTAGTTTTAGTTGTGCACCAGAAAACTCAGATTGGACAGATAGTCTAGCTAGCTGTCTGGATTTACCCTGCAGAGATCTGAGGAGCAGTTAACCATAGTCCTCACAAATCCACCAGAGTTTAAAATTACAACACAAAGGAAGCGGAAGGTGACGGACATCTGGATGAAAATGAGGGACATCCGGCGGAACCTCCGGCGGCACCTGAGCACCCAGAAATGAAACGCCGTCAATATAGACTAGATACTTTTTAATCATACAAATGGAACAGCTATACCCCTTTAATTGTCAAACCAAGAAACTTGATTTGAATGTTTATTTTTTTTTTTGTAATTACTTTTTTCTCCTCTCAAAGTATTTCAGTTCGTCAGAATTTTGATGCATTCATCTAAGGATCCATTTCTTCATTGTTTCATAGTCTGGGCTGGACACTGGATGCGTCCAACTCATAGACTGTATAATATTAATGGACAGAGCATGCGTGACGTCATCCATTGGTTTGTGGAGATCTGCTATCCGTCGTTGAGTTTGCCGTTACGGGCGCAGCCATCCTGGTAGCGGATGTGACGATTTTAGACGAGAGGCAGGAGTGAGGGAGGAGCTGCTTACACTCTACGTTACGTTACACACTTTCACTGGCAATCACATCACAGCCACGCCCTAAAACACCCCCTGCTTTATCACCGATTTTAAAATCAATGAGACCATAATTCAAAAAATGAACCTCATTTATGTGTTGCAGAAGACTTAAAACTAGCGATTGAGACCATAAACTCATTATGAAAATGTTTACTGAGGTAATAAATCAAATAAGAAGAAGTCTCATAGACTTCTACAGAAACCGACCTCCTTTTGCAACCGCACGTGTCGCCCCCTGCTGGAATTCAGACAGAATGCAGGTTTAAGGTACTTCCGCATTTGCAGCACTTCGCCGAAACGGATGCATTGTCCATTAATATTATACAGTCTATGGTCCAGCTACTTTTCTCTCACTGGAACAGCAGTTTTCATTTAAGTTTAACATTTAAAGGGGTGGTTCAGAATTCTGGACATAGGACCTCATTTCCAAGTTAGCCAGTGTGTTATTTATCAGTAGAGACCGTTTTCAACCCTTTTCTATGTCTATTCTATTCTATCAACACAGACATTTACATCGATAGTCTGGCGTTATAATTTATTTGCCTCGGGTGTACTGTGGAGTGGGTAAGACTGTTTTTAGTGGCAGGCTAGCAGATACTGTTGACTTGCGCTAGCCTAGCACTAGCGAACTCTGCAACTGGAAGGACTGGATGAAAAGTGTTGAAAACAGTCTCCACTGATAAATAAGATCATATGTCCAAAATTCTGCTCCCTCCATCTGCATCCATCACCATTACTGCTGCTACACTAGCACACCAAGGGAGAGAAACACAGAGGGAGAAGTCGGGAAAGGCCAAGAGGGGAAGAAAAAGAGAAAAAGGTAGAGAGGGTCCATGGGTTACTTCTCCTGCTGAGTGGTTTATATTATTACCTATAAAGACCTCCCTGCCTGCGTGTGTGAACCAGTGTGTGTGCATGTGTGTGTGTCAGCAGGGGAATAATTCAGTCTTCTGTAAATAAATGTCCGTTATTGCTGTGACCCCGCTGAGCTTCAAACACAACTAATGAAAGAATCTTCCGTTTCATCTGTCATGGCTGCTCCACACCCACCCACACAAAAGCTTAAACGCTTCCTCTTATCAGAAACCCAACCAAACAAACATTCTCACACACACACACACCCTACCATCCCATAACACTAATGAAAGGGTCTTCTGGTGCATCAGTCATGCCAGCTACACAGGTGAACACACACAGAGACACGTCGTCTTTTACTCTCATTCACAAATACAAACTTCCGCTCACATCTGCACGACCCAACATAAGTAGGACCACACCATACACAGCTACAGTGCCACAGTGTCTGTGTTTGTGAGTACTTGGTATGCAGGGTTGGTTTGACTGTCTGTCTGAAGCAACAAGCAGAGAGGGAGGGAAGGACATAAAGCGCAGAGCAAAGGATGGAAAAGCAGGAATAGAATGTGATGGATGGATGAATGAGCTAAGGACTCTGTTGGATAAATGTCACTCAGGATTAGAGCGTTATGACAAGCAGAACCCCCCTGACTCTCTTCTCTGTCACACACACACACACACACACACACACACACACACACACACACAGGTGATCGATAGCAAGTGACTGCTGGTACAGTACATCTAGCCCTTCAGGAAAGCCCCTAGCATCGCTCCTGGCAACTGAAACCATCTGCATCTTGTGCCCCAACCCCTCTTTGTCTTTGCATGACTTTTCCCCTTTGGTCAGGTTGCATTTAATAAATATTAAAATCAGATTTCTTTTACTCCTGCAGGATTGCCAGACACTGCACTGAAGGAATAATACCCGTTTATTACAACCTAAACCACATTTTTGAGAGATTGGCCGTCATTTCTTTTAGTTATGATAACATTGCCACCAAAGTGATTTCTAAGATATGGAAACTAGGGTTGCACAATATTGACAAAACGTGATATTGCGATATCGATTATGAATATTGCGATATTGATATTAATTTCGATATTTTTAAACATATGTAAAATTACAAAAGTTATGGGAAAACATCAAATAGATTAATAACAAATACAACACAAGGTTTATTTCAACTGACGGTCATATTGGACTGGTCCAACATGAATAAATAAATAAGGATCATGTCTATAGAACAGGACATGTTGTACTGGTTGGACAGTATAAAATAAATAAATAAAGAGAACAGGACACAACTTTTCTTTCTCTTCTCTGATTCGTTCCGTTTTATCTATTTCTTCACTTACGCTGTCACTCTGTTGAAATATGCACACACGTGGTACGCTCCATAGGGTTTGTCACGTAGTGGCCCAGTGCGCTGACGTGCACTAACATGTGCAAGTGGCACGGTAACCGGCCAATGAAACATGATCATTACAGCGTTTCAAGTGGGCTCTAAATCAAACACAACTAAGACACACAGCCAACGGACGGGACGCAGCGCTCTACAAAATAAACAAAATATTGCATATTTATCGCGACACTTTCGATATATTGCGATAACAATATTGAGTCGATATATCTTGCACCCCTAATGGAAACCCTGCAACATTCCGTCAAGGACAGGTTGTAATCAAGACAACAGTTTAGCCAGATTATCTAAAACACTTTATAAAACCTGAAATACTGGTAATAATTCCTCATAGCACAGGAAAACTGTTGCATTTTACAGCAAAGACAATAGCTCAGTGTTAAACCAGTAGGTTGGTTTGTAAACTGATGTTTTCAACGGACAGTTTGAGTAATCAAGTTCATAATTATTTCACTAATCACCTTAATTTTAACATCTGTCTGATTGAATGCTCGTGTTTCTTGCCCCATCAAACTTCTTTTCAGCGATTCCTAGATCTCAGCAATTACCTTGGTTATTATCAATACTGATAAAAAATTATAGCTAACCCTATGAGAATAAGGCCCAAGTTGTATTAAACTGGAATGACCCTTTCCGTCACTTTCTGTCTGGCTTATAGAGCTCAACATCCCGCCCCTCCTCCGGGAGACCTTGGGTTCCATAAGTAAATTTTCCATTAATTTCTCCCATTGACGTCTGGAAAAATCCGTATATAAATAGTTTTAGACCATGCCTTAGGCTAACCAGACGTGACGTGACTCATAAGCATACAACATATCATTTTGAGTGAAAAAACGAACAGAAAATCCCCAAAAAAGTCAAAGGTACAAGACTGTGTACATATTTTCATTTCAGAGGGAAGGAACTACTCATCGCATAAACCACCGCGCACCACTGAATAAAGGAAGCTACGTTAGTTTAGCTAACAGCTAATTTGGCTAACCGCTAGCTGAAACAGCATGTAATAACTTTAAAAGACCCTCAAAATAAAACCTGAAAATAACCGTTAAAATATGTAACAGCTGTTACGTCAGCTGTAGCCTGCTTTTCCCAGGGTTTAGTTTGAGTTAACGTTATTTTAGACTGAATCAAGCTGTCAGCTAGCGGTTAGCCAAGTTAGCTGTTAGCTAAACTAACGTTAGCTTCCCGGTGGAGGCTAACGGCAGAAGCTTGGAACACATCGTGATTTGTGCAGTGTTGTAAATCCTCGTAAAACCAGATTATCAGCTTGCGCATGAGCATGGCGGATCGTGCAGGCAGCACAGATCAGGTACTGACACCCCCCCGCATAAGTTCCACCAATCAGAGGCATTACTGTGGGATTGTGGGATTGTTCAGGATTGTGGGTAATGAAGTACTTATCCAAGACATTGTGAATAAAAGACATTTATCTCAAAACAAGGTTGGTGCCCCATGAACTTTTGGCGTTTATATGAGCATATACAATTGCTTAGTCATGACGGCATGCTGGTTTTAAGTCTACCATCGACGGTTACGATTTTAACACTTATACCCCAATTGTCAATGGAAAAAGTGCATTGTATTTATTACTTCCGGAACCCGCTGTGGACGGGACTGTTGAGCTCTAGTCCCTACCCACAAGAAAAGCTAATTTGTTGCCATCTTATTTGCTTGTTTGATTCATGACCTATATACTTACACAGTTCCAGTAGAAGAGATTAGAATGTTCCTGCTTTTAGACTGATGTTAAAGCAACACTACAGAACTTTTCCCACTTCGGTCCCCCAGGTTGGAAGCGGAATTGTCCATTACATTACATTGTCCAGTTCATTCAAACTACAGATCCGCTACCCGATCTGGCAAAGTTTCATAATGTAATGTAATGGACAATTCCGCGTCCTACCTGTAGGGGGACCAAAGCGGGAAAAGTTCTCTAGTGTTGCGTTAATGTGTCCAAACATGCTTTAGATGACCTGCAGACGTATTCTGGGTGATCTTCAATGGTGCACTTTTTCTCTATTCAAATGCATGCTGATCATCCAGGCTGAAGATTAAAGCCAAGTGCGAGGGCTTTAAGTGTAAGACCAATAATGCATAACAGTCTAGTCCATTAATTTCATTAGACAATAGAGACTTAGGCCGTTAGTTTGAGGCCAGTGGGTAAGAATGAGCGAGAGACGTAGCAGCTCTCTGTGTATTAGAAAGGTGGCTCTTTGTGACTGGAAGTCAGTTGGCATCTTCCCGTTCCACATGTCTGTGACGTGTCTGGTGTTCCTCAGAAGTGATGTTAGTGGCACAAAAGCTGATGCTAGTGCTTATTTTCAGCTGGCCTGTATTGTTTGCAGTGGCTGGTATAAAGTGAGTAGCTTGTTTCACTGTGCTTCAGATGAAGAAGCACCCAGAGGCTCTTAACTACAGCTGGGATGGTTCCCAACAAACACTCAACAGCACATGAGGGAACCCAGCAGTTACTCTCCAATTAATCCTGCTTCTAAACCCTGCTGCCGAATGTGTGTGTCAGCTTTTTGTGCTTTGTTTACCTATCAGAGACTTGTTCAGATGAAGCACTCACTCGTACCCACTCTCACATGGACTATTTTAAACCCACAAACAGCATGTGCCAAGAAAACAACAAGTTTCCCCTTCTGCTCATGCTTAATTCGGGCCGATTGATCACACATCACTCACATTTTACTGAGTATACGCATATGCACATGTTACAAAAACATAGCCGTAGTTGCTGAAGTGAAACGTTGGGTGTAAAATGAGATTATAAAGTTCTGTTGTCACTCATCAAATAAATGAGCGCTCTGCGTTTACTGAGATGCATTTTTTTTCTGTCTTATTTGCAACATGACTGCTGTTGTGTTTACCAAATGAAGATGCTTCTTTTGAGCTTTTGACAATCTCAATTTATTTTTCCCCCTCTCTCATCCTAACAGGACTTTTTTCTCCATCTCCATTTCTTTTCCCCTTTCCCCCAGCTCCACGTCCCCACCTGCCACTCTGACCTGGATGCAGCGGCACAACCAGAGACCCATTCAAAAACAATTAATGCAGTAATTCATGAGAATGCAAAATGGCACACAGAAAGAGAGAAAGCTGCGAGCTTTAAAAGGCAACCCCTGAATACTTTCAGAAAGTTAACAATGGCCGACTCATTAATACCCAAGAAAGAAGAAGACGGGTACAAAGGGGTCACTGCATGAAGGTCGTCAGCTCGGATCACTATCGGATCAGATGATATGGGATGTTTTACATCCCTGCCTCACGCCGCCAAGAGATCTAGAAATGACTTGCAACTCTCTGATCCAGAATGTGACCTTTGACATTTTTTACATGTTTTGTCTCAGCTCTGGAGTCTATGCATGAAAGTGTTTTTCTTGAGGCATCCAGAGCTATCCTCACTGGCAGACAAACATTAGCACTGAAACTATACGTCAGGGACAGACGCAACCACCCCCCCCCACACGAGTTTTGTGCTTGTTCTTTTCTTTGCATTGATCGTATCCAGCCACAAAACCCACTGAGGATTGTGTGTGCACGACTATCTTTGCAAGAGTTTATTTCATTGCTCACTTTCTGGTATGCAGTGAAGTAGAATTTCATAGAAATTTTGGAAATGCTTGAAGCTTGTAAGGGGCAGAAGCACAACTCCCTGCTGTGTGCGTATACTTCAGCAAAGTTGTTTTCATCGCACGCGTTGTGGGTTTTGTTTTTACTATTTTCACCATAACAAGATGTGCCGTGTTATATGAAAAAGGAACTCAGTTGAATTTGCTCTTTGTACACAGTACATTAAGACTTGATGACCACTGTCCACATCATCCGAGTGCTACGTTCATCTGAGAAAATACATTTAATTTAACACACACACACAGACATACAGCATACTCTATAGAGGAATAAGGTGATTTATTCATTTCATCCTTTTCTATGTTCTCCCCATTTAATACGAAGCCAACAATAACTCTGCTAGCATGAGCCCGTTCTCAATCCTGTGAACTCCCCCCCCCTTCTCTCCTCCACCCAGCATCCCTCTGTCTGTGTAGGACGGTTGGTGCTAAAGCTCGTTTCTCGCCCTGGCTTTAATTACAAGGTAATTGGTCTCACTAACGAAGGGAAACATGGCCTGCGAGTGTGCATGTAACTGTGTCTATGTGCATATATGTGTGGGTATGTGTGTGTGCGTGTGTTTTGTTTGTGGGTGCAGCTCTGTGTGTTCTGGGCTCTGACAGGGTATCAGAAGGGTGGGCTGTGTAAACAAGCCGCTAGCATCCTGTCACGGAACGCTGAAAGGGTCCCCCCCCCCGTGGACTACACTCTCGGTCGCTGCTGAGCCGCCACTCACTCACTCACACACGCATGCATGCACACACACACACGCACACGCACGCTCGATTCCACCTTTGCATTAATGTTCATATAGTGCTGCAAAAGAAGAACAAGTACTTCCCTGAGCCTGCAGTGTGAGCATCCACCAAATACCTCACAAAAAAAGCACCTCACACTTTGTCCTTGTCATTCTTCTGTTAGTTCCTCACCTGAATACACACACACACACACACACACACACACACTATTTAGTCTTCAAACACTAAAAGACCCTTCTGACTGAAAAGTGTCAAAACTATTTGTTTCCTAAATCCCCGTCTGTGTGAACAGGAGGTGTGCTTGTGTGTGGTTTATGTACATATGTGTGTGTGTGTGTGTGTGTGTGTGTGTGTGTGCGCGTGTGTGACTGTCAAACACTGGAGGCCCTTCTTTCATAGCATAAGGAAACACAGGTAACTCCTTAGAACACAGCAGTCCTCCTATCCTGCCAAGGCGAGTTTGCCAGAACAAAGCCCTCTCTCATGTCTGTCATCTCTGCCAAAATATGGAACCACTGAAGTTGTTGTCCTTCCTCTCTCTAGCTATCTGCGTCTCATCTTGTGTAATGAACCTCTTCCCTTCATTCACTCAGCCGGGGTCCTGGAAGAGAGGATTGGAGCAAAGAAGGCCTGAGGAACACCATAGAGCATGAAAGGGAAAAGGAGGCTCTGCCATCTGCCAGAGTGTTATTCTCTCCTATCTCCTCACTTTGTACGTACTATAGTCGTCATCATTTAAGTCCAAGGGACATTAAAATGCTAGTTGTTCCCGTTAACAGCATACATTCCTGCTTTGTACATCTGTAAATTACAAAAATCAGTACAAAGAAGGGGAGAAATTTATATTTAATACCTGTTTAACTTTTTGCCTTGTTTATTAGATAGTTACAGTGTAGAGACAGACAGGAAATTAAAGAAGAGGGAGGAGGGTTAGAGACAGTCTGTTGTTCTATAGGCATGACTCAGATGTTTGAGTTAGATGTATATATACACACACACACACACACACACACACACACACACACACACACACACACACACACACACACACACACACACACACACACAGTGCGTCTCACTATCTTTGTGGGGACCTGTCATTGACATAATGCATTCCCTAGCCCCTTACCCTAACCTTAACCATCACAACTAAATGCCTAACCTTAACCCTTACCCTCACCCTAACCATAACCTAATTCTAACCCTAATCCTAAAACCAAGTCTTAACCCTCAAACAGACCTTTAACCTTGTGGGGTCCAGTCATTTTAAAAGGCCAACTGAGAAAACATTGGAGAACCCTTTTTTTGACGTCCTGTAACTATCATTCATGAACTAAATTTAGTTCCTGGTTCCACCAGTCGAAATGCAGTTTTAATTGCTAACTTCCTCAAAAAAGTTCTTGGTCCCCTGGGAAAGTTCCTGTGGTGGAAGTGGCCTATTTGTTTACAACTATCTGCCTGCATAGCTGTCAATTGAACACGTGCAGCGGCCTGTCCACTCAGATGCTTGGAGATTAAAGGAGCATTTCTGGATTTCTCCTTTCATATTAACACAATTATTAACAAGAAATCTGAAAAACATGACATGACATGAGGTCACTTTTGTGTTTTCAGACCGCTCTGTTTGTGTGTTGTGAGGAAACTGAAATAGAAAACAGCAGCCTGTCAATATCCAACAAATGAGAAATGTCCTTTCAACGCGCAGTCCTTCAACCAGCACAGCGGGGTGAGAGTATCGGCCTCTATTCCAGCCTGTGGGTGACATTGGGCATTTTCCTTTTGTGCAAATTATGAGCAAGGAGCAAACTGTTGCTATGGAGACTGTAGTTAGTGATGCGGTGGGCAAAGCCACACCAACTAATGTGCAGGAGAGGACTAAGCTGAGCATACTGAGAGGATCACAGAGTACACAAGCTACCACAGGCACACACGCACATAGTCCGAGACTCAAAAAAAGCAAAGAAAAGGCTTTCACTGATCTATATTTTCTCTGTGAGTCAGGTGTTTTGAATGTTTTTTCGCTGTGGTCACATTTGAAAGCTTGGCTGAAGCTTTTTTTAACACTCGGGAATAGGGGCAGAAGTGTTATTGGAGCTGCTGAACAGAAAGAAGATGTGGGTTTGCTGAGTGGAATGAGATTCCTGCCTGGGAATAGCATTGATCACATTTCACTACCCTTACCTGCACTCCTAAGTTATTATCGTGCTAAGAAAAAGTGGATGGATAAATAGATGGGTACGATGAGAGCACAGACTGGTGGAGGCGCCGACAGCAGGATGGATGGATGGATGGAATCACTACTTTTCCAGAAATAAACTGATGGGAGAGAAGGGAAGAGGATAGCAAGAGAGGACAGAATGGAGGCAGTTATCTCTAAATATAGTTTACGTGCTGGAAAAGCAACGTTTGGAAAGGATGTTGCACTATCTGCTGCTGAGTGTCATTGTTGTCTACTATCCCTGCCTAGCCACTATTGGCCTCCACTGAAAAACCACAACAGCAGACAGCCAATTCAATTCAATCTCTGTCTGATTGGAGGGAACATATCTGATTACCTCTCACAGAAGGCACACACAAACACAAACACATGCACTACACACACACTCAAAATACCATTGTTTGTACTCTAAGATTCCTCAGGGAGGGATATCAGAGTAAATGGCTTCAGTGATTGCGCCAGATAGACTGGATGTGTGCATAATATCCACACGAAGAAGATAATGTGTTTGCTAATCGCACACCAGAGACGAGCAAACCCACACCCACACCCCCACACATACAAAGGATAACAGCTGCACAGCTATAACCCTTAACCACTCTTTTCATGCCGCTGGCTGCCAGCTACACTGTAGAAACACACTCCCACACATACTCAGTCAAACCCCATTGTGGGAGAGTCGTGATTTTTCAGAGTTGTGATGACAGTCAACAGTGTGTGTTGACAGCAGCTGAAGTTATTATAACTTCATAATCCTATTCGGTGTCACATCATGAAAGACAAGACACGTATCAGTGAATGTTTTATTTGAACATTCAATGATGTTATGAATACTGCAAATAGAAAAGAAAAAAAAGTCTTCGTCTGTTGGCCAGAGCGGGCAATAAATGCCCAAAAATTCAAACTTTGTTAGGTTTTACAAGTAGAGTTTTAGGAATTAATAACAGCCAAATGATTGCCGGTTACCTGCCAAAGTGGCTGCTTGGGTAGGCCAGCTTACCAATCAGAGTCACAATTCACAATTCAATCAATGGCTGACCTGAAATATTCATTCACAACCCTGATAATGTCCATATATATTCAAACAACAACACAGGCACAATGCCAGCTTCACAGAGATATGATAAAATCAGCACTGTTTATAGACAGTAGTCAGATTTCCATATTTTGAGCTGTTTTGTATCTATTCTAGCTTTTTGTTTAGTCTTGCCAGAATGGAGCCACTGGAGAGAAATTAACTTCACGCTGCATCAACTGTGCATAAATACTGCAGACATTTTTGTTTTTCTAAGTCATACAACTGAACTAAAATAGAGTACTGTAAAATAAAGCTCCAATGTCTCTCTGCCAGCTTGTTAACAGACCAATACCATACCCTGTTTTGACAAGAGATCCTCTGGAGGGTTAAGCAAAAGCAGAGCATATGTTCATTAAGAACAGCTTGAGTGTAGTCTGTAATTATATTAACTACACTACATTTGACAAAAGATGCACTGTTGTTGAAAGCCTGCGTTGTGGCATCAGGGTGATTTGCTTGCACGGTGAGAGTGAGAAATGTGATTCATTGAGGAGTAAGGTGTCCATGGTTCCTCATACTTCATTAGCAAGGTGGGCGCTGGGATGTTTAAAGTGGATACAAAACTGTCTGCTGCTGTCCGGCTTAAATGTCAAATTGGGTCGCTGTTCTATTTTGACACGCACGTAAAAGTGTCTGCACTGGCAGACTGTCAACTCTGTGTTTTATTGATCATGAAGAATATCAAAATGTGTTTCCTTTTAACTAAACTAATGGTTATACAAATTAACACTGGAGGCATCTTAGTGTAGTCTCTAGAATCTCTTTGCTCAATTTAAGGTTGCAATATACAGACAGGGACACAAATGGCACCACACAGGAGCACCCCCCCTTACTGTTTTCAAGCTATTTATTGAGAACATGGAATGAATGTGTTTGTGTGAGATGTGCTTGGGTGAGAATGTGCTGGTCTCTCTCTCTCTCTCTCTCTCTCTCTCTCTCTCTCTCTCTCTCTCTCTCTCTCTCTCTCTCTCTCTCTATATATATATATATATATATATATATATATATATATATATATATGAACTGCCGATACCGATTTTAGCCGATTCCAATTAAAAAAAATTCTAACCACTTTACAGCACACACAAATATTTATTTTCTATCTTTTCTTTAATAGAACCTTTCACATTTTGCATAGAACATGTTTTGAACAGATAATCAATCGCTATAAAACAGAACTATATAATGGAAATTCACACACATCTAAAGTGTAATGTTATGGAAGAACCATTTCCTTCTTTTCACATCCAATATCCAACTAAAAACATGTGATATGTTTAGCAAACTAAACTTCTGTATGAAAACAGGGAAAACAGGTAATGGCAATAAAATAATATATAAATACCAAATAAAAATAAAATAAATATAGCCTTGCAGTATAAAGATATTTCTCAAAACACACACACAGGCCTGTTTGAACGTCAACAGTAACGTTACCTGAAAACAGCGTGTAGTTCCTTTTTTAGCAAGTTTGCTTTATTTGTCATTGTGCATAAATATGAACAATACCAACAGGCTTATCTGCTAATGTTAGCTACCGACGGTTACCAGCAAATAGACGGTACCCTAGAGTGCTGTTACATGAAACGGATGATTTAACGTCACCGCTCATTTTACACACAGTTTAACACTAAAACAAAACGCTGAGGGAAGATTACTACGTTTTTAATGTTGGTTTTGAGTGGTATGCACCCCCACTAACCTGGAAACCGTTTTAAAACAGTAACGTTAATACAGCGTGTCGGAGGAATACAGCGTTCTCCTGCAACGGGGCATCAGAGGCAGAGGGACCGTCACCACAGCGTTCGCTAACGTTAGCTTCTTGTCTCATCTGGGGTCTGATGAACAGTACATTCATCAACTTCAGTGTGCCCAACGCTATTTTCCGATAAACTGTAGCTGTCATATTTCACAGGACCTGTGTGAGTGCGGTTTTAATGTTCCAGTTGTTCAGCCTCAGAGGGGAAAGAGAGCAGCTGACCATTTGCGTGAACAGACTGCTCTGCAGAGCCATGTATCATAAACAGATGATGGAGCGGCGGTGCGTGTGCACGTGTGATGCTGATGTTGCATGCGGCGCCCGAATGCATTGACCGGCATAAAATCGGCATACGTCAGACTGACCTGCCGGTCGCCGGTCATGGCCGATCACGTGAAAATCGGCCAATTCCGGTCACCGGCCGGTCAATCGGTGCATCTCTAATATATATATATATATATATATATATATATATATATATATATATATATATATATATATATGATCTTTTTTACTCTGTGCTGCTATTTGGAGAGGATGGCTTCAACATAATTTCGTTGTACTGCATACAATGACAATAAAGATCTATCTATTTATCTATCTATCTATTTATCTATCTATCTGGCATGCCTGATGCTTCTATAAAGTGTACTTTATAGTACACACACACACACACACACACACACCTGTTTATGTGTTCGACCCCAAATAATGGAAATGCCAATTTGCACGGGACTATTACCTGGGGACCTCTAGTAATTTGTAATAATTGAGGTCGTCGTCTGTGATCTTAATCCCAATGCGAATCAATCTGCCACGTCCGTTATTAGTCAAGTAAAAATTCCACCGCAAAAAAACACAGAGGTTGAACTTCTCAGAGTTCACACATATATGCAACCTTTGATGAGGGGTCGTGAGAAGGCACTGCTTTGCTATAAAGGGTCACAAGCCAAGTCTAAATCACCAACTACATTAATATTGAAATCGATATGATTAGGTACACAGGTAGAGGAGGTGGGGGAGAAGGGAGGCGGACGGGAGAAAATTAGAGAGGGATAGAGAGATGGACAGATGTAATCTTTCTAGATTTATTGAGGATTAATGAAGACTATTATACTTCAAGAATACCAGTACCAATAAGACTAAGACGTATCCATTGTCAGAGGAAACAGAAAGCTGCAGTTATTTCCTCAGGTTATGTCAATGCTAAATGTCGAAGGTTATCTCCATCTTGTCGTGGTAATTCAATAAAAATCTTCTGGTAGAGTAAAAAACCCTGCTCTTAGAAGAATGACACCCCCCCCCCCCCCCCCCACACACACACACACACACACACACACGTGCACTCACAGACCCACAGATACAGTGACACATAGACCCAGTCACACGCCATCTGTGATTAATGTGGGACACGCAGCAGTCCCATAGTCCTTTTCATTCCATTCTTCACCACAGAAGTGTGAACCAAGGGCCTGAGATTAAACAGCTCTCCTTCATATTGACTCATTAGTCTCTCTCAGTCTCTCCGTGATCAGTCTCTCTCCCTCTCTGCGTGATCAGTCTCTCCTCTGTGTCTCACTCATCCAGGGCAAGGTCATGTAGGAGTCAGAGCAGAGCGGAGGAGGATGAGGAGGGAGAGGAAGGATATTAGAAGAGTAAAGGACTACCCTGCGGGGATTCTCACAACAGTGGAGCTGCCATTTACACCCTAATGATGATCAGCTTTTCAGTGGATCTATTTGAATTCAAATTTCACATCCAGCTACTCCAAAGAGACAGAAACTAGGGGCTGGACTAAAACGGAAACATATGTATGAAGTGTATGTACACGAGGAGTTTTCAGGTCATACACAGCACAATAACTAACAGGAATACAATCGAGGTTTCCTATTCCCAGTGCAAGCTAGTTGCTTATGTGTGGTATATGATTGCATTAGACTTTCATCACCCCACTGTGTGTGTGTGTGTGTGTATCTGTATGGGTGTATCTGTGTGAGTGTGAGTGTCTGTCTGTGTGTGTGTGTGTGTGTGTGTGTGTGTGTGTGTGTGTGTGTGTGTGTGTGTGTGTGTCGGGGAGAATGACCCAGATCAGAACAGAGATGAGTACTCTGTGTAAGCCCAGCTCGACGACCCTGTAGCCGAGTAAATTCTACATCCCATTTTCGTTTTAAAAGGGATTCAGAATGAGACAAGGTGTGTGTGAGTGAGTGTGTGTGCGCATGAGAGAGAGAGAGAGAGAGAGAGAGAGAGAGAGAGAGAGAGAGAGAGAGAGAGAGAGAGAGAGAATGGGAAAAAAGGCAGAGAGGAGAAGCTACAAAACCCTCAAGTCTAAATGCTGAAGGCAAACCATTCATCTTTCCTCTCATATGCTCTTCTGGGCTTCAATCCCAGTCCTAGTGTGTGTGTGTGTGTGTGTGTGTGTGTGTGTGTGTGTGTGTGTGTGTTTTTGTGTATGTGTGTGTGTCTGCATCCCCCCACATACATATGGAGAGCAGTCTGAATGATGAACATGATCTTCATTGCAGCAGAACAATACTGTTTCTAAATAGGACATGAGAGGCATTCAGCCTTCCCTCACACACTGTGTATGGGGGAACAGACGCCTGTTTGCAGGGGCTGAGGTGCACCGTGTGCAATGAGGCATCTGCTGCAGGTGATAGTGAGGGCGCGTGTACGTGTCTGTTTCCGTGTGGTTGTGTGCACCCATTAAGTGTCGTTCCCAACGGTGTCCGGAGTTTTTGCTACATCAATCAGATGCTTATTCAGAGAGTGCTAGGTGTCGCTCTTGCAGTCGGGCAGGTGGCAGCGAGCAGCTGCGTGATGGCTGCCAGCCTGGCCCCTGGCATCACCTCTGCTCCGAGCCCACCCAGGCCTGCTCTCATACACCTGCTAGCTACCTGACTCTGGAGCTTTTCACACCTGGATCTGTTTGCTTCTCACCAACCACAACATCCCTGCACCTGTTTGGTAGCAACCCCCGCCCTCACCGCACCTGTTAATTAGCTATGAAACACAGCCTCCCTGAATTCTGTTGTCTAGCTGAAATCCATCATTAATAAAGAGAATGAAAGGTGTGCAAGTGTGTATACCAGTGTGTCTAACTATATATATATATATATATATATATATATATATATATATATATATATATATATATATATATATATATATATATATATATATATATACTAAAAGTTGTAATATATATATATATATATTAGAGATGCAAAATGATGATTTCATTTTTTCTAACCACTTTACAGCACACACAAATATTTATTTTCTATCTTTTCTTTAATAGAACATTTTTTGAACAGATAATGGATCACTATAAAACAGAACTATATAAATTACTCCTGCTGTGGGAAATTCACACACATCTAAAGGTCAATGTTAGAACCATTTCCTTCTTTTCACATCCAATATCCATTCTAAAAAAATGTGATTTGGGTTTTTGGTGTCGTCCCTCCACGTCCTACTTTTTCCTTGCAGCTGTTGCATATTGCAAACTTGTTATCTTCTGCACACACGCTGAAGAATTTCCAAACAGCTGACATGTTGCAGGTTAATTCACCAGGTTCCTACATGTGGGAGAATAGCGCTGACACGCGTTTCACACCGCGAGCGGGTACGCGCCACACACAGTGGAAAAGTTGAGAGAAAGGAAAAAGAGTGCTGTGGCGTCCGTGTGTGCGTACGTCCTTGAGAACTGTAACTGGTATAACTTCTGTTGTCAGTTAATTGGAGCGTTGACCGGCATGAAATCGGCATACGTCAGACTGACCTGCCGGTTGCCGGTCATGGCCGAGCACGTGAAAACCGGCCAATTCCGGTCACCGGCCGGTCTATCGGTGCATCTCTAATATATATCTTTTTTTTTTACCAGCACTGAGGGTACAGCCGTAGAATGTACTTTGTTTTTGTATAAAGTACCTAAGTCTAGAAGAATGTAAAGTGAATGAAGTCCTTTCCTCATAGAGTAATTCATTTCACTACAACTTAGAAGAGTAACAATGTTTCAAACTGTACAACAACAGGTGTGAAAGTGCACTTACCTTTCCTCTTGAAGTCCCGTCTGACGCTGCCGGGCCTGACCGCTGGCTGTAGCTCTGTCTCTGTTGACATCCTCAGGCTCCAACTAGGCTGCAGTCCGCTCCGCTTGGCTCCGCTGGGCTCCGAGGGTCCGGTTCACAGCGTCAGTGCCGCCTGTGCGTGTGTGGGCGCCGGGTGTGTGCGTGGAGGCGCCAGGTGTGTGTGTGGGCACACAGGCTCATGGGAGAGGGATGGGCTTTAGCCCTGACACAACATCCCACACACACCCACAGAGAGCTGTGGAGACAGAGAGGAAGAAAGAAAGAAAGAGGTTTGCTTCAGTTAGCCGCTGTTTACTCTTGGCATGCGAAACCTTGCAAGAGTTCTCCGAAGGCATGACAATGAGCTTGTTTCTGATTGGGGGCCTTGAGTAGATGTTGCCTATGGTAACGGGCTGGAGAGACCTGCTCTACACTTCCTGCTTCCTGTCACTAATGTCACTCTGCAAGGACACTGCTTAAAGCACAAGTACACTTCCTCCTTCAATCATGAAATAATTATTTAAACAGGTCAAAAACACTAATAAACATTCATTTTCACAAAAGTTTTACACTAAATGTCATCCGACAATCAGACAATCTGACAGTTTAGCCAGCACTTTTGGATTTAAAAGCAAAACTTGAGCGCAACCAAAATGTCAGTTATAATTCTCTCATTGCTCAGGAAAACTGTGTGCACACAACAACAGTAGATCAAAGTTGAAGCGGTCTTGTGAACGGTGATGTTTACAAGGGACACTCATTTTACTTCTTTAGTCTTTTCAAAATACGTTTGACTAAACTGGACGTTTGAAACCTGATCATCTTTTTCCCACAGGTTGTCCCGTTCCCAGATCTTGGCAATTCACTCGGTGGCTCCGGATTTATGATTACCAACAGCAAAGATGACCAAAACTAATGAGCCAGAATGGATTAAACTGTAATTTTTTTCTTTAAAGCTGCTACCACACTTGGTGACCTTCCTGGGCCCTGTCCAGTGCCTGGTGGGCCCCTGTGGCCCCAGCATTATGTCCCTTCTTTGCCCATCTGCCGCTATTTTATTCTGAAGTGTTGACTGGCAGCGACTCCGATAACCTAGGAGCCAAAAACACTCAGATCCGCACTCTAACCCTGTCGTGTGAATGCATGAAAACACACACATTTACATGCGCACTCAAATGCAGACAAGCTCCTTTCTTACAGAGACGCTGAGGTACAAAGACAGCAGGAGACAGCTGCAAGTTGACATGCTGAATAATGAATCCGACTACTTTCTGAGCCACTCTCCACTTCTCCATAGACTATCAGCTTTGACCTCTCTTTCCCTCTCCATCTCCATCTAACAGTGGCTGAGTGCAGACTTGAACAAAGACTGGTGCTTCTTGGGGAAGAGGTAAATCTCTCTTATTCTCTTCCTCCTCCTCTCCACGGCGTTTCTGTGTGAATAGGAAGCCCATGTGAGCCTCGGGCGAGAACAGATGAATTGAGAGGCTTTTAATTTGCTGCAGACAGAACAGAGTCCATTTAATTCTGCCAGCAGAGGCCATGTCGGCAAAATGCTGACAATATTCTTTATCTGGTCCAAACACACTGGAAAAGTGTGAGTCACTCCAATTACAGGCATTATCAGCAGCACTGTTCCACCAAATGGATGGAGAGAGAGTGAGTATGAACAGAGAGGGGTTAGAGGGAAGAGAAATGAACAGAGTGGGAAGAAAGTGAGGGGTGAGGGAACACAGAGTGGGTGAGTAAGATAATGAGTAAAGGGTAGAGGAGAGAAAAAAGCCCAAGGAAGTAAAATCAGAACAGAAAGGAAGGAGTTTGAGCGGCTTCAGCGCTAACCCTGAACATGTCCCCCTCTGTCCCTCTTCTCTTTCCTCTTTGTTCTCTGAATTCGTTCTTCTCCTTCAAGCTGTTAAGTCTTTCAGGCAGCAACTGGAACTTGTGTTGAAGAAAGGCAGTCTGTTAATCCTCGACTTGGACCATAAAAGAAGCATTCTAGACCCCGCCCCCAACCGCCTCAACACACAAAATAACAGCTTTTATTCTGCAACTACAAAACTCAAGATTCCTAAACATGTTTGTATGAGTGTATAATCCAAAATATATCACAAAATAATTGCAAAATGAGTATTGAATTCGGTCTGCTAAATTGCTCCTATGAGAGCACTGCTCACTTAATTGAAGAAGTCCAACTCATCCAACCCCTGTAAGAAAAACTGCCACCAGTCTACTGGTGAAAATGAGCAACAAAACGAGACTCTGAGGATGAAAATGAAAAATCTGCTGCAGCACCACTCTCCAGACCTCTCCAAGGCTCCAGACATATGGTTGTTTCTGCCGAGCGTTCGGGGAAGAGTTCCACATCTAAGCTACAGTCCCTGGAGGGGAGAACAAGCTAATTTCTCAAAAAAAGCAGTCCATGTCTAGCTTCAGCTGTACAAATTCCCTGCCACACACACACACACACACACACACACACACACACACACACACACACACACACACACACACTCTAGTGCATGGCACTATCTTTGTGGGGACCCGTCATTGACATAATACATTCCCTAGCCCCTTACCCTAACCTTAACCATCACCACTAGATGCCTAACCTTAACCCTTACCCTCACCCTAACCATAACCTAATTCTAACCCTAATCCTAAAACCAAGTCTTAACCCTCAAACAGCCCTTTAAACTTGTGGGGTCCAGCATTTTGGCCCCACAAAGCTGTCGGGACCCCACAAGTATACTGTATTCCTGGTTTTTGGACGAATATAGTTAAAGAACGCACACACACACACACACACACACACACACACACACACACACACACACTCACGAAAGAAAAAGCAGCGCCGTCAAAAGCCATCGTGAACACTGTAGTGGCGGTTTGACCTGGAATCAGCGCGCAAGCTAAAAACAGCAGCAGAGTAGGATGTGAACATGGCTTAGTGTGTCTGGATTTAGACAGCAATCTGAAGCCGTACCAGAGGAGACGCACCGGAGGAAAGGAAAGGGAACGAGCAGTAAATTGGACGTCCGTAAATGGGGCACTGCCAAGAAGCGCATGTGGGTGATGTGAGGATCTGGTGTGTGTGCGTGTGTGTGTGTGTGTGTGTGTGTGTTTCTCTCTCACTCTCAATAAACAGGATGCTGCCAACAGGAGCTTAATGCCTAAAAATCATCTGCAGCTACAGTAAAGTCTGCCAGGCGAAAGGAAAGAAAAAAGAAAGAATGAAAGGGGGGGGGGGGGGGGGGGGGGGGGGGGGGGGTGGGTGCTGGCTCTCTACCCTCCCCTCTTTCTCCCACCTCCCACTCTCAGCGTAATTGTGTTCTGTCCATCAGGCTCAGAGTTAGATTAGCGCCTCCACTCATTCAGCTCTCCTGCCATCTCAATAATGAATCATCATAGAGACCACCTCTACACTACCTTTCTCACTACTTGTGCTCTGTCCATCTTCTGCCCCGGCCCCACCCACCCCCCCTGTTCTCCTCCTACCCTCCCCCCTTCACCAACACCACCTTTGTATCTTGACACCAACGCAAGGCTCTTATCAGCAACGCTTTTCTCTTCAGAGCTGTACTGGTTGATGAATAACCATGACTGTGGGTACAAAAGGTTATCCATGTTACAGTCTGTCATGGTTCAGATGTCTGAATGGTAAATGAACAGTCTTTCTTGAAACTACATTAACAATCAGACGCAATCAAATGCTCCTAGTTTTAGGCACAGAGATGGTTAAATGCACCGTGAAATGTCTACTGATAGAGCACACAAGCAAACCAAAGATTGTAATTAATGTCAATCAAAGCCCATTCTATGTGGGAAAAAAAAACAATGGTGTACCTAACAGCAAAAACTAAGAATATAAAATATCGAGACCTACCAGTTTATGATGTGGAGTATGTGAAATACAGTGTCCACTCAACTCCGGTAGTCTAACCAAATCAGGAAAAGACGAAGAGCGGTGAAGTATGAAACCAAGCGTAACAGAAAAGAACGGTCAAAAGGGTGAAAGATCAACTAGTAGAGGTTAAAGGATAAGACATACAGTACCAATGGGCGAATGAGTTAATAGGCTGTTTATGTGTAAGAGCGCAAGAGAGAAAGACAGCGAGGGAGAGAGAGAGAGAGAGAGAGAGAGAGAGAGAGAGAGAGAGAGAGAGAGAGAGAGAGAGAGAGAGAGTGAGTAAGGGAGATATGAGAAAAAGAAAGTCCTGAGAATATGAGCTGTGGGTTAAAGGTCACACCCTTATAACTGGTGAATCATTTGACTTTATACTCCGCCAACAATAAATTAAGTCCATGTGTCATTCATCCCATGTCAATTATTGTTAGAGATTAGCATAGAACAAAGTATGGCTGACAGATGGTGACGATTGAATGTATAGAAAGTAGGGCTGGGCGATATGGAGAAAATCAGATATCACAATATTCTTGACCAAATACCTTGACATCGATATTATGGCGATATTCTAGGGTTGACAATTGGTGCTTTAACAAAATATCTTCACACTTAGATTTTAGATAAATAATCATCAGTAATGTGGACATACTGTAATGTCTAAGTGGGGAAAAGGCAAATAATACAACAGCTAGAACAGTCTGGTAAGTTCAGAAAAGTACATCACTTTACTGTAATGCAGCCTTTAAAAGCAGTAAAAGACAACACTTATGCCATATTACGATATTACGATATCCAAAATCTAAGACGATACCTAGTCTCATATCCCGATATCGATATAATATCGATATATCACCCAGCCCTAATAGAAAGATTTTAAGTGGCCTAATTTTCCATAATCGAACCACAGCCACGTTAATGATCAATAATCAACTACTCTTTAAAAGCTCATAACATTAAAACAATGCTAGTTTCACAACACAACCAGAGTAAATTAGGTATTTGAATCATAAATTAATTCAAATTAACATTTTTTTTTTTTGAGGACAATACAACGAGACTAAACAAGATTCTTAAAACAAATCCCAGCCCGGTCTTGTCTCAGCAAAAACGGCTGTAGCCAAATGCCTCTGTGTGAGGACAGATCTCCCCAATCCCCTGGCAACAAACTGAAGTCTAACTGGTTTTTATGGGCCTGTACTGTGGGGTCAGGGGTGAGCCAGTCCAGCTGTTCACTAGTCTGGCTATCACCAGACCAAGCTCAATCTTTTAAGATTGAACATTAGTCTGGGGAGTCTGCTCTGTATTTTCTACTGCACAAGAGGCGTGATCAACCGGGCATAGTTCAAATGACTCTGTATGCAATTGGATAGTCCTTCAACCAATCAGACCAACGGTCCGGGGTGACGTACTTTACACACACACAAACGGGGTTTGAGCTGAGCTCCATTCTTTTGGCCACCAGCAGGACTATAGCTGGTCAATTCCAGGGCAATTGTCTGTTCCGTTTTCAAAGAAAACTTGTCTTTGAAATCTTTTAAAACAGCAGCGACAGCGGCATCAACGGGTTGCCGTTGTTTTTGGCCGCCATGTTGAAAGTAAACAAAAAGCTGCTTGCCTTTGCTTCTCTATCGCCATCGTGTTTAACCCGCCAATAGCGTGGCAGGTGGATGAGCCAATTTGTGATTGGTCCCCACAGATTTGTAAGCAGGATAGATAAACGTACAGGTTACCAACCTGAGCTGCAGGGCGAAATCAAATCGCCAGCAGATCGGGCTGGCTTTACCCAGTCTAGCTGTTCACTGTAACTTGATAAGAACATGGTGGATTAGTTTTGCAGGTGAGCATACTGTAAAAGGTGGTTAGATGAAGAGGTACTGGCAGCTTGTCCGTTACCATTATTCTTAAAGGTCCAGTGTGTAACGTGTTTAGTTGTTCATTATCAAAATCTGTGTTGCCCGTTCACAAACTTGTCCTTTTTCATGAATATTTACCACCACCTTTTGGCTTGACATTTTATATTTGTATTTGCATGAACTGGGGTATATGCTCCATATTCATGCGCCATCTTGAAATACATTAGCCGGTAAGGGACATACAGGACATACTGCTCCGCCTTTTGCGGACCAAATACCTAAGCTGTTAATCCAGAAAATAATCAGATTCATTTAATGAAAATATGTGCACTGATTACTACGTTAACTCCAAACCACAGAAACTCTAATGTTCAAACCGGCCGCGTTACTTGCAGCAAATTTGCGTCTTTGCATTGAATTACATAATCGCTACGCTGGCAGTGTGAACACACCACGGCATTGCATTGAAGCTCCAAAAGTATAGCATGGTACTAAAAGCTGAACACAGAAAGACCTTTAAACTCTTTCTAACCACCTGTATGACCACCCATTGTATTTGCAAGGTTTGGTTGAGGGTGAAGACTGGCACTGTGTGCCACAACATCATGGGTCAATGCAGTCATCGCCTGCTGAGAGGCTGCTGTCAGAATGTATATGATCACAGCTCACCACACCATATTACAGCTAAAGAGTGATTACACGAGGCCTGTGGTACAATGGGCCTAAAGCCTCTTGCACACTGCCTGCGTGGCGTGAGCGTGGCGTTTCTGTTGCGTGGCGGCTGCGTGGCGTTTTCTATTTCTTTGCACACCAGAAACGTGTCTGACGCAGCGCTGCTAGTCTTGTCTGTACACATGTATGTTTCCCATTGATAAAATGAAATTCAAGCAGTAGTATACTTCATGTTAAACATAAATATATACTGATTTGATTACAGCAAAGACAACATTGGCAGTATTGACGGCAAAATAGGCTACAGAATATTAATAATAATATATAGGTGCATTTTTTTAAAAGCGATAATTATTATTATTTTTTTAATTACATTTATATCTGCATTTCTGTCAAAACCTAGATACTTTCAAACATCAAAATGTCATGTATTTAATGTATTTCTGTCAAAATGACATATAAACATCTTTTCGTATTCTATTTTGCCTGGAAACGCTTCCAACACGCTTGCATGTCACGTGAAAAATAGGCGTCGGTGCTATTTCTAGAATGCACGCGTTTTCGGAGACGTACGTGTCACCTCCCCCCCCCTCACACACACACACACACACACACACACAGACACATACACACACCATATTAGTAGAGATATCATACTCCCTCTTGATGTTAGAGCAAGAAAAAGAAATATCCGTAACTTCAACAGTGCTTACATCTGTACCACAGACAAACAACGGCTCAAAATTGTTACTGCAGCTGTCTAGTGGATAAAGCACCAGCTATCGCAGCAGGCCTGGAGGCTTATAAGAACAGCAGTGCATCTAGTTCAGCAGGCAGTCAGCCAGGCCAGCAGCCAGCACAACAGCAAACTGCAGGAGGCAAACAAGGAAACACGGTGCTCGGAGCTGCTCTAGGTACTCCACAAGGTTCCCTGCCTGCCTGAATGACTAGAAGGAACATTCAGCAGAGGCCTCATCAGGACAAGGTAAACATACATACATACACATACACTTTCCCACCCACAATCTCCTGCCAGAAATAGGATACCCCACAAGATGACAGATTCACATGCACGTGCAGATCGCAAATGAACACAAAAACATGCGCACACACATACAAACATGCCTCACATTGTCTTCACCTAACCTATTTACAGACACGGGGATGAAAATATCAAAGCGCTGCGCACTCTTTGGGGAATTCCTCCTTTCTCATGTTTTAAGGGGAAATAGATGAAAACAAATCTCATTCTCCCTGCACCTCCCCTGTGTGTGTGTGTGTGTGTGTGTGTGTGTGTGTGTGTGTGTGTGTGTGTCCTCCTTCTTGTTAATGTGCTAAAATAAAAATTGGTTGTACTCAACAATGTGTATGAGTCTTTTTCATGCAGAGTGGAAGCTGTTGCTCTGCAGACAGACTGTGGATATGCCTTCATTAACAAACCTGCAGTGTGATATCACCTTTTGGTCGGTCTGATCTCCTCTCTGCCTCCTCAAACCCAGTCTACTTTTCTACTACATCAGTCTGCGCCATGCTCATCTTTCCTATGAACACCCCAGCATTGCATTTAGGGTGCATTGATTTAGTGATTTATGGTTTCTTGTAGTGAACAACAATGTGGTAATGATCCTGATTATCCAAGTACAGTACACACCACCGGTCAGAGGGTCTATTGTGTGTCCCCCTGACCCTTCAGATACAAATAAATACCATATTTAATTATTTTTTTCATGTCATCTTTACTTATTTAATTTTCTGCATCAGCAGTGTGTGAATGGATGAATAAATTAAGAGTCTACAGGGATCAGAATGACAGACACATAGAAGAGGATTGGAGGTTTTTCAGTCGTAGTCGAGAAAGTAACCATGCTCACACTCACAACTTCACAACATCATATTTTACAATTTGGCCTGTTGCAAAGAGTGTCGCCAGCAGCTCTTAAGCCAGAGGTCGCTCTTTGCTCTGGAAAACCATCATCACTGAGCTGCAGTCCGTTATACTGCTGGTCTGTTAAAAATGTCCACTCAACATGATTTAGATCCCCCCACAGCCCCTCTGGACCGCCATCAACAGAGCCTAAAGTAAGTGATGGATTTGCTACATCTGTGGAGTGGAAGAGAAGAGAAAAGAGGAGGATTCTGGTGCGTAAAAATAGAGTGGGGGCCTGCCGGAGCAGGAGACTGAGACTTAATGAGGGATGCAATCATCAATTATTCAAAACACTTAATCATGGTGTTGCACGATGCTGTTGCACAAACACACACGTGCGCACACACGCAGACAAACATGCACACACACAGACGTGCCACAGGCTTTTCAAACTGGGCCTCTGAAGGCAGACACACAGAGACAGATAGATGGATGGATAGAAATAAAAAAAAGGATGACTGTTGCTTCTGCATCATTGTTTACTGACACGAATTATGTCACAGGCACAGTGTCACACACTGAACACACAGGCAGACAGTAGTACAGGGGTACACATTACATAATCCAGGAGCCACCCCATATATATATATATATATATATATATATATATATATATATATATATATATATATATATATATATATATATATATATATATATATATATACACACACACACACATATGTACACACACACACATACATACATATACACACACACACACACACACACACACACACACACACACACACACACACACAAACATAGTGCGTTTCACTATCTTTGTGGGGACCCGTCGTTGACATAATGCATTCCCTAGCTCCTCCTAACCTTAACCATCACAACTAAATGCCTAACCTTAACCCTTACCCTCACCCTAACCATAACCTAATTCTAACCCTAATCCTAAAACCAAGTCTTAACCCTCAAACAGACCTTTAACCTTGTGGGGTCCAGCATTTTGGGCCCCACAAACCTGGTCGGACCCCACAAGTATACTGGACTCCCGGTTTTTGGACACCACGAATACAGTTAAACGAGAACACACACACACACACACACACACACACACACACACACACTTACAAAGGGTTTTCCCCACCATTATAAGGCTTAGGCGCAGCACCCAAGCTGTTTTGGGCACCATCTAAGCCGAATGAATGTTAATTAAATGTGAGCATCAAAACTAACTAAATAACTTTTCTCAGATCTAATGAAATAATAATAATAATAAAAAAAAAATAAAAACAAATGTGTCCAAAGTGGACTTCTTTAACAAGTTTTGTCTTTAAGCTTTATTATTTATTTATTATCTACTCTAGCTTTTCCAACGTTTTAGACACAGATATGGTAAATATCTATTTAATAAAATAATGGTCCAAAACGACCTGAAATTTTTAAATTTATTTATTGAAAAACTTTTTAAGGAGGTCCCCTAAACCCCCCGCCAAATACATGCACTTAAGTCTTCCCCAAACCTAGGGAAAACACACATATGGACATTGACATTTGAATCCGTCCATCATGTATTCCCTCTTACTGTATGTGCAGTGTCACAGAGGGCTGTAAGCCTATCACAGCTCACAAAGAGCAAAAGGCGGGGTGCACATTTGGACAGATTGCCAGTCTGTCACAAGGATAAGAACAACCATTTACACTCGCATTCACACCGACTTTGGAGTTTTCTCATTCCTCTAACTTGCATGTCTTTGGACTGTTAAGAGGAAACTGGACCACACAAAGAAGCGGTTGATACGGCAGTTAATTCACCATTTTTTAATGGAATATGCAGGTTAAGAGCTTTTATTTCAGTAAACTGACTTACAACAATACCACTGCATCGATCTAATCTATGCTTGTCGCAATTTTCTTGTCTCAATCTTTTAATAAATGTAGCTAAGTAGGAAGATGGTATCCCCTTTGTTACAACCTACAAAGTTGTGATTGGTTGACTGTCTCACCATCTGGCTTAGACAGCCATCAATTGGATTCAGAGGTCTGAAACCAAGTTGGGGACATCATGGAAACTCCACACAGCTGGTGGTCACTGGATCCAATATGCCGGATCTGTATCGGGTATCAGCCATGATCCACAGTGTCTTTGTCAATGTCACTGTAAAGATTCTGTGTTTCCCCTATCAGTCATGAAGGGCCCCAACTCAGCTTTTAGTGCCACAGCAATCTGACCTCATGTTACCTTACACACAAATAAGTAATAGAGATCACTGGTATTGGATCTGTAAATAGTATCGGAATAGGTGTTGGGAGAGGTATCGGTACATCCCTTGTCCATTCCTAGACTCCGTGAAACAAAATTATTTTCTCTAGAGGCAGCTCACTAACAAAGTGACCACACAAACACACATTTATAATGTATATTCATGTACCTATAAGCATTGGGAGCTAGTTTAGAGTAGCTCATGGTAATGTTGAAGTTCTTCTCAGAGTGAAATAGCACAGTTCCGCTCAGACTCTCTACTTTTTAAAATAGGAAAGACAAGACATAAAGAGGGGTAAAGACTGGATGGCTGATAAATGGAGTAGGTATTGACTAAAATAAGCTCAGGATGCTTTAGGCTAAGCCTTCAACAATAACAGCCCCGAACCTCTTCACTTGCAAGCTGCTGGCGTGCCCTGCCTGAGCAGCTCGCTGCCAGCAACTTGTACCAAGACATATTTTCTGGAGTGAGCTTTATCGATGGCTTGAAACTCTGCCTGTCTGCGCTGCAGGTCTTCTGAGCCCAGTCAGACCGCAGAGGGAATGTCTAGGTTCAATCTGCTCCCTTACACCCTTGGGAGAAATCTCCGAGGGGGTACAAGTACATCTTCTCCCCGTGCAGCCTCCTGCCACTAGCGGCCATCAGTCAGTCACAGTTCCTGCCTCCTGCCCGAGTGTCTAATCGCCCACGCACACTGTCACAGTCGCCTGCCCTTCCAGTTAAGACAGCCAAACAAAATCAATCTTTACTGAGTGTCCGTGTTTAATAAGGCCCTGTTGTTTCTTATGGACTCTGACAACATGATCAGCCCCCACACACCACTTCACACACAAATACTGTGCATGCAAAAACACACACACATACAAAGAATAGTAACTACAGCACCAATGTGTGACACAGTAAGCTGGACATTTAACACTTTCTCACACTTAACTATATCTGTTTGTTGTACTACTTGTGTCTATGTGTGGGCGCACACACACACACACACACACACACACACACACACACACACACACACACACACACACACACACACACACACACACACACACACACACCAAGCCCAGATAAAGACGGCACCCTCTGTTGGCATCAACAGACTTCCCACGGGATTGTCAGACTCAGGACACGATTTGCATAATTTCCATTTCTGAATTCCCAACTCTTTGAACTTTTCACAAACGTTTCCAGCCAAACACACACACGCATACACACACACACAAGCAAAAATGTCATGCTGCATATGGAGTCTGTGAAAGTTCCTGGAGGTGAAACTTTCTGCCAGCTCTTGAAATAGACCCTTTTAGCACCCTATGGTCTATTGGACTGCTGCTCCGTGTGAACTCACACAGAGAGTAGAGGGGCATTTGGCATTCACTTCCCAGTGGGGCTCTGAGTCGATACAAACCTCTTAAAACTCAGAGAAGGCTGTGTGCGTTTCTGAGCGTTTATTCGTGTGTATTTGAGAGAGAAGGAAGGGGTGTTAACATTTATTTTTCCATCTGCAAGCAGGCATCTGGATGACGTCATTTGTTCCAGGCATGCATTTGCTGTAAATGCCCTTTGGTGCAGATACGCAGGTGTATGTATGTGTGTGTGTGTGTGTATGTGTGTGTGTGTGTGTATGGTGTGTGTGTGTATCTGTATGTATGTGTATGAGGTGCCAGTAATGATGGTGTGCTAAAGCAGAGTCCCACCTCGCCAGGGCCCAGTCATCCATCATAGTGCAGCTGCTAATTATACCAATACATACACCAGCACAGAGATGGTTAGGAGAGCTGGGGGAGAGGTGTGTGGAAAACAAAAAAGAGGACAGGGATAGAGGAAGAGGAAGAGAGAGAGAGAGAGAGGGGGGGGGGAGATTTTTGTGGAAAAAGTGAAGGAGGCAGCTGGGATTAAAAGAGACAAAGAACAATAAGAATGTCACTGTTATTACGGTACTGTAGGTTATGCTATATAGAAATCCCTGTCATGCCAATAAAGCTAATTTGAATTTGCGAGAAAGAGAGGAGGAGGAGGACAATGAGGAGGAGGAGGAGGGAAGAGGGAGCTGGTAGAGAAGAGGCAACCAGCATGAAGAGGAAAGGAAATGTGCTGTCACAGGCTGAGGAGTGAAAGAATGAAAGTGTGACTGGAATAGGAAATCGGATTCCCCCAGTCCTCTCTCAAACAAACACACACACACACACACACACACACACACACACACACACACACACACACACACACACACACACACACACACACAAGCTGTGTGGATTCATATTAAAGGCCAGTGGGGGCTCCTTGTTCGACATGACCTCTAAGCTTCTCAGGAATAAGACACAAGTCTGCACTTCTAAAGATTGTGTTTTATTTTCAGAGATGACTTTATGGATAAATCTAAAAATCCTCTCTGTCTGTGAGATGGAGGTGATTACATTTATACAGAAGCATCAAGTAGAAAGTATTCATGTTTTAAAGAACATTGGGCCTCATTTTCTTCATTACCAACATCTTCCTGAGTTTTTTCTTAATTTGTTCTTAAATTGTTTCTAAGAAAGGAGCAGTGTCCGACACCTTTGATTTAGAACGAGGAACAAGGCCCAATTAATCCTCTCATGTTTGCTATTTTTATTGAACCTCTGAGCCAGTGGATCATTCAGAATGAAAATATTAAAAGGATAGCTATGAAGGGAGGAGAACAGAATATTTAATTATTTGCTGATGATGTATTGGTTTATCTGTCCAGCCCAGAACCTTCACTTGAACAGTTATTCTCACTTCTCAATCACTCTGGCTCCTTCTTGGGGTATACATTGATTTTTTTAAAAAATAAGATGACATAAGATATGATGACAAAGTTTCAGCTGCATTGGGGGGAAGAATCCATGAGGTATTTGGGTGGAAATTTACCAAAAAATTTAACAAAATTGTTCTCCATCAATTTTCTTCCCCTCAATCAAAGGAGGATATAAGGAGATGGGACCTAATTCCTCTTCTTAATTTTGGCTCACGGATTGAATCGATTAAGATGAATATTTTACCAAGCCTGTTGTAACAATTCTTGGAATGGCACAAACTTATCTCAAGGTAGTCTAGAATTAGATATCAGAGTTTACAGCTGGTGAAAAACAAGGGAGGGGTTGCACTCCCATGCCTAAAAGATTATTATATGGCAGCCCAGCTAAAACCTTTGACATGTTGGTGCAATCCAGATGACTTTGCAAGGTGGAAGGAGATTGAAGAGGCTATAACAGAGGAGTTTCCAATTCTTGTAGCAATCGGGGAAAAGGCATTATTAGACAAGTTAAGTGATAAAGGAAATCCATGGGTTTGTTTGACACTTAAGCTGTGGAACAAGGTACTAGCCCATAATAATTCAAAAGAGGCTGTCAAAATTTTGAGATGGTGTGCAAACGACATAGATTTTTTTACCCAATAGTTTAGACGGGAGATTTAAGCGATGGGTGACTCAGGGCCTGACAGCATACTGTACTTTTTTTATAAGGGGTCGATGAATAGTTCTGAAAATCTGAAGAGGCGGCATGGCTTGAATAACAGTGATTTTTACAGATTTCTTCAAGTTCAGCACTATATGGGGCAATTAATAACTGTAAAAAAACAAAGTTACTTAGATAATATTTAGCTAAAAGTCTTCAGCGAGGCTTATGTTTTGAGCTCAAAACAAAAAACCATCTCAAAACTGTATAGGGGTCTACAACAAACAAAAGGTAACTCATATGTCAAACAAAATTGGGAAAAGGAAGGAAACTTGCATATAACAAACGAGGATTGGGAGAATATATGTGAGCTACAGTGGAAAACTTCTAGCTCGGCTTTATGGAGAGAGTTTTGCTGGAAGAACCTCATTAGGTTCTTTATTACTCCAGAACAAAAGGGTCATTATCCACCCAATCTTCTAACTGCTGGAGACAGTGTGGATTCCCAAAGGCAAATCATTACCATATATTCTGGTCTTGCCCATTAATAATAATAATATAATAATTCCTTTCTGGCAAGGGGTTCGTGCTGTTTTGCAAAGAGTAGTCCAGGTGGACATTCCATTTAAATTGGAGAGCCTGTTTTTGGGTGCCCTGCCTTTAGAGAATGTGCCCTCTCATGTTGGTTATCTATTTTGAATCCTGAGTGCAGCAGCCAGAAAAGCCAACACTAGAAATTGTCTGAAACCAGCAACACCAACAATCGAGGATTGGATGGACATAACTCATATTTTTAGGATGGAAAGTCTTTCTATTAGACTGCAACAGGACACGTTTTTGAAGAGTTGGGAAAGGTGGATTGAGTACATCACACCCGTACGACCATCATTTGTTTAAATTAAGTTGCGGTCTTTGTTTTATTTTACTCTGTATTGTAAGTATTTTAAGTATATTGAAGGCACACCCCAACATTATGGTTCCTTTAAGTTTTATTTATTTATTTAATTTTTTCATCTATTTTCTTTTTTTTTTAGTAAACTTTTTTTTTTAAGATACTTTAATGGTCATTAAATGTTTCTGTAATCTCTAGAAACTCTATTTAAATTTTACTACTCTTACTTTTATACAACTGAATTTTATGCTTGACAGTTGAGGCTTGTAATAGGAGTATTACATTGTTTGTTTTGACCTTCCTTTAACTTAATAAAAAGAGAATTTCAAAAAAAGAAAAGTTTACGTCTGATTCATGACGTGTTCTTAAACAGCTGAATTGTTCGCAGTTATGTTCTTAGAATGATGAATCCCAATGTCTTCGTAAATTTAAAGCTTGTGCCCGTTGCTTCTATTTAGCATAGGTAAACGCCCCGTTAATTCCCATAGAAGGGCATGAGATGGCAGGGCTGTGTGCACACTTAGGGAAATGTCAAAAAGACACGGTGAAGAAGGTGGAGGCACCGACTCCGAAAGAGTGGAGGTACTACTGCAAGAAGTTAGCAAATAAAACCGATGCATAGAATGCAATTACTCATGCAGTGAACGCTGTATCCGGAGAAGGAGGCAGAACTGATGAAGTATATAGGCCTAGCACAATTCATACACAATGGCAATTCAAAGTGTATTTATTAAAACAAACACACATGTAATTATGTGTAAAATAAATAAAATAATTAGTTACAAAATTATAAAGGAGAGAAATATTAAATTTTAAATTAGAATGGTTGAAAACGGTATAACTACTTATTCTGCACAAACATGTCAGCTCTCTGTTGTGCGTAAGAGTGCTCTTGAGTGTGTGTAGATTCTGTTAGAAGAAATCCCAAACAAGAAAACATTGGTGAATGGCAGAATCTTTGTGAAAACTGCGTGAGTGGGGTTTAAGAACAAATTTGTTCTCAACAACATTTGGTGAAGGGTGCCCGGATAGCTCAGTTGGTAGAGCGGGTGCCCCCATATGGAGGTTTACTCCTTAACGCAGCGGGCCGGGGTTCAATTCCGACTTGCGGCTCTTTGCTGCAAGTCATTCCCCCCTCTCTCTCCCTTTTCATGTCTTCAGCTATCCTGTCAAATAAAGGCCCAAAAAATATTCTTATAAATAAATAACATTTGGTGAATGAGGCCCAATGGGCTTTTTTATGTCTCAATGACATTATGTGGTTAAACATGAAAGAATTTTGGTCCACATTCATAAATATCTCGTGAAATGTCATGTTCAATTCCTGCAACAGCAGAGTTACTGAACAAGACAGAAACAATATTCATAGAAAAATGAATATTGGAGTGGTGCTTTTAAAGAGAACTAAATCACTCAAGGATCCCTTTGGTTTGTTGAAATAATAACTGGAAAATCTGAGAAAAAAAATCTAGTTATTTAAAAGTCATCTTAATACTGCAACTGTGAAGACATTTAAGCATTATTGAGGCTTCTCAAAGCACCCTGAATGTTTTCTATAAATTCATATGACCACATTGCTGTGAAGAATATCTAAAGGATTCTTTATCGTCCCAAAACCTGGGTGTTAGAAAAGCCTATCTGGAACAACCTCCCAGAAAACTGCAGGTCCGCTGCAACTCTCAGTTCTTTTAAATCAAGGCTGAAGACCTATCTTTTTGATGTTGCCTTTCTTTAAATAAGTTTAATTTCTTATACTGAAGTTGCATTGTTGAAACTGTATGACAATCTATATAAGTTTATAAAGAGAACTAAAAAGTAAGACCGGTGGGAACGGCCCGTTCTGGGAACGGATTACGTGTACAAGCAACGGTTTATACATTTTCCCATACCAGCAGCCTAAAATCTCCTATTTTATCTGCTTTTAATGTTTAATTTCTTATACTGCACTGTAACTTTTATTCTCGTATTTTATCTGTTTTTAATTTTTTTTAATCGTTTTTATGTAAAGCACTTTGAATTGCCCTGTTGCTGAAATGTGCTATACAAATAAAGCTGCCTTGCCTTGACTAAAGGTCCATTTATCTGCACCATATTGAAACCCCTTTCTTGAGATTGTCTGCCCTAAGAAGTAAAAATCGCTCAATGTGTCAACCGACTGCCCAAAATAGGAACTACAATGACTCAACCAATAGCACAATCCAAAGCTTAGAGTTGACTTTTACCAAATTAATCTTTTGAGTTCCCAGAATACCTTTAGCTCTTCCAGAATATAGCTCTGTTGAGAGAGCAAGTGAGACAGAAAAGGCTGGAACGCTTCTTTTCTCTTCTCATCTTATTCCCAAGACAGATCATCCTCTTCACTTCCTGAAGCAAGATGAAGGCCAGCGGGGCTGTGAAATTAGCAGATGACTCCACAGACTAAAGGAGAACTCTGACTATGCTAATAGACAGGAGATTAAGATATGTAGCTGGGGGGCACAACCACATGAACACACTCCCTCTCACACACACACACACACACACACACACACACACACACACACACACACACACACACACACACACACACACACACACACACACACACACACACACACACACACACACAAAAACCCTTTATTCTATGATTATAGAGGACATAATTATAATGGCAGCTCTCAAGCACTGTGAGAGCTTTGGCAAATGTTACAGTGTCTTTGATGAGGATACAGGTAATGAAGAGGATTATTTCTTATGTGAGGCTGAACAAAAAAAGAGATGAAAAAAGATGCAGATGTGTGTGTGTGTGAGTGTGTGTTTGTGTATGTATAATGATATACAGAGAACTTAGAGACTCACTAGATTACACAGGACTCTATCTGCTGCAGGCAGACGACTCAGGTGAGGAAATCCCTCCCTTTTTTCCTCCTCCTGCCTCTTCTCTCCATCTTCTCCTTTAGCTCTACTCCCTTGTTAGCATGGAGTTACACAAACAGGTGCAGCACCCCTGACCCCACACCGCAAGCCCCCCTACAATCTCCCCTTCCTCGATCTGCTATAACAAACTACCCATGAAAAATATCATTCCTCCCTTCCCTTTGTCTCTTCTCTTCTGTGTTTCCCTCTCGGTCTGATGGCTCATCTTTCTTCATTGCTCTGCTTGCCGCTCTCCCAGGGCTTGCCATCTGTACAGTAACAGGTGCGCTGTGTATGTGACTGATGTGTTTGTTACCTGTAGCGCTGCCTGCAGCCACAGTCTGCCTGGAGAAAAGCTGCCTCCGCCTATCTTCCTCCCGACCTACTAGCTACCACTTTGCTCTCTTTTTGGACTCCTTTTCCTCTGTCTCTCCTTCAGATGGCGACGGGATGAAGAGAGGAGCAGGAGAGGAGCGTTGTAATGAGTTGGGGAGGCAGCAGCAAGCTGTCGTGGGTTTGGAGCTTTTACCAGCCATGCTGTGTACACCGTGGCGGAGTTTGGGTAATTAGTCCCACCAGTCTATGAGTGTGCGTGTACGTGTGAGCATATATAGGGGGGGGTGTGTGTGTGTATGTGTGTTCCGCCGGCTCATCTCATTAGTCTAGCAGGTAAATGATTAAACTCTCTGCAACACCTGGAAGTATCCTCCATCCCTCCCATCTTTGCTGTTGTCTTAATTTACAGCTATACCCCTGAGAACTCCCTGGCCCAGTCATAACATACTCCACAGGATGGCTTCTCTCTCACACACACACACACACACACACACACACACACACACACACACACACACACACACTCCGACATACCTGCATTATCACTTACAGCCACACCTCACTCTTGAGCCTTTTTCAGACATGTCTGTAACATTGCTGGGTCCATCTATCTGTTACAGTAATGGCTTTTGGACTTTCAAACATACGTCTCCATTATGGCTCAAATATATATGTGTGCCGTCTGTGGCTCAGCAGGTAAATTGCAAGGTTGGCGGTTCAGCCCCCGGTCCCTCTTGTCCACATGTTGAAGTGTCTTTAAGCAAGTCGCTGAATCCCAATTGTCTTGCATGGTAGCTCGCTACCACCTATGTTTTAATGTGTGTGACTGGGTGAATGAGAGGCAAAATGAAATAAACTTTGGATAAAAGGGCTATATAGATGCAGTCCATGCTATGAGAAGACTTTTGGATAGAGCTGCAATACTGATCCAAGTTATCTTACAAGCTGCACCACTGATACATTTTAAACTTATTTTGAAGCTGTTGAAGCCTTAATTGATGCCCATGGTGAGCAGAAGTGCGCCCCCAGTTCTCAGTATAGGTTCCTCTAATAAATGCATGATAAAGGGTGTTCCAGTGACATCATGACTTTGTGTAAACATACACGCCACTTGGCTTTATCTGTACGCATTTTGAGCTATCCGCGTGTGTGTCTACCCAGTATACAGCGGACATGTTGGGTTTAGGAAAGGAACGGGACGGTTGGGTTTAGGAAAACAATAACGGGACGCGGGACAACAATGGCATGGTTGGGTTTAGGAAAACAATAACGGGACGCGGGACAACAACGGCATGGTTGGGTTTAGTAAAAGAAGAACAGGATGGTTGGGTTTAGTAAAAGAACAGGATGGTTGGGTTTAGTAAAAGAACAGGATGGTTGGGTTTAGTAAAAGAACAGGATGGTTGGGTTTAGTAAAAGAAGAACAGGATGGTTGGGTTTAGTAAAAGAAGAACAGGATGGTTGGGTGTAGGAAACGTGACACGCGGGACACGATCCCCGGTCTCCTGGGTGAAAGTCCTGTGTTGTTTGACCCATCCACCACCCCAACCAACCTCCCTATGCGGATTTTCGGCCTTTCATACTACTCGCTACCGTTCTTTTCTCAGGAGAAATTGGCGTAAATTGACACACTATCGCAAGGTAATGTAAGTCAATGGAGGCCAAACGGCGTTGATAAACACACTAAAAAGCGATTATGCATCTTGATAACACGCCAAAATGGCATACGAATTGGCGTGTCATACATACGCCACTTATTGAGATCAGTCTGGGTGTTCTGAGTGTCAGGTGGCGATCATTGACTGTAGGTTTCATTCAGCCTGCCTCAGCTCCACGCTCCACCTCCCGCATCCATTTTTGGATTAACCGACATCAGGCCGGAGCCGCCCACTTTGAGCTTAATTTTGGCTGTTCAAAAACCTGTGGGTGAGGTCACAGAGACTCCATACACAGAGTCCATATTTTATACAGTCTATGAGTCCGACAGCAGATGTGACTCTGATTTAACTCTTATTTGCTCACATGAAATGTTGCACTATTCATACTGTAAGCAGCAAATTTAAGGAGACAGATCGTCAGCAGATCATTGTGGTTTTCAAAGTATTTTTTTGCCCTGCATTGCAAAGAGGGAAATAATAAAAACATATTTTTACAGAGTGATCTGACTTGAACATTTACTCACAACTTGGTTTATCGTCCCATGAGATCTTGCGAGATTAAAATGTGACAAGACATATTGTCGAGGTAAAAATGGTCTCGCGATATCGGTCACATGTGCAGAGCAGCTGCCAGTAGACAGAGTCTGACCTGGTTGGTCTTAATAATAATACATCTGGCTTTGAAGATGAATCTGGCTTGGACCTCTAAATTAGCATAGAAGATCCCCTGTCCGTTTGCCAAAGTTGACTCGGAGTGCATTTTTGCAGAGCGGTGGCAGAGTTGCAATTGTACAAAGCTGCCGGTACAACCCAGCATTAGAGGGTATGGCTGCGCTCTCTCTCTCTCTCTCACACCCGACACACACACACATGAACACGCACAAATACACAAACACACACACACGGACTGCAGCGTGCAGTTCAGTGTGGCACTGACTCGCGCAGATCGCTCTCTTTCTGTCTTTTTCTTTTTAAATGAGTCAGAAAGCAGAACCTAACTTCACTTTTCATGATATTAAACAAAGAGAAATGTTCTCCCTTCGTCTTAAAAAGGGTCAAAACGAGCAACCTACTTCCTTGTTTACATCTATACAAATGTATACACATGTAATAACAACATAACACACGTCACACATGACATGTAAGACCCTTAGAAAGGTATAATGTGCAATTCAGTTCAGACCATCCCATAAAACGTTTTCAAACAATCAATTGAAAGTGAAAGTACCATGCAGTGTTAGTTCTGAGGGCCATCCTTCTTTTCTTCACAAACATAAACAACAGTTATAATGCGAATCAAGGCCAAATCACGACCCTAATGTTCACAGCCCGTATGAGCAAATTAGATGTATGTGAATTAATTTCTATGTCTTCTAATGTCTCCTACATACGTTGTCCTACGGAAGGGATTGGCAATTCATTTTCCCAAGGGGCCACATGAGAAACAAGGACTGTTGTGGAGGGCCGGACCAATACAAACTAAACTCAATTCTGCTCAATATTAATTTTATGTCATGTTCTCAAACGTCTCTTTTTTCTCTGGGCATATTAGCGCAGCAGAGTCCACCAAGCACTCTTTAATAAACTCCCCTTCAGAAAATGGCTTACTGGTTTTGGCGATTTTGTGGGATATCACAAAGCTGGTCTTGACTACTGCATCCCTGGATGCCTCGTTGCTTTTGCAACTTAACAAGCAAAGCTTCAGATGTCCGTGCCCGCTCTGAATCAGTCAAGTTGTTGTATTTCTCTGCGTGTTTAGTATTGTAGTGGCGATTCAAATTATAATCCTTCAACACAGCGATCTGTTCTCCGCAAACTAAGCACACGGCTTTACCTTTGACTTCAGTAAATACATACTTAGAAGTCCATGTTTGGTTAAAAACTGGGCACTCTGTATCGACCTCTCTTTCCCACGAGCTGACATTTTTGAGGGATAACAGCTCATTTATGTCCATGCTAACGTCTCCCACTCAGTTCACGGCTTGCCGACACAGGGGTCCGACACATTGCAGTTCTTCTTCTACTTCTTTTTAATTGCAACTTGCAACCAGAGAAGAAGAAGCTGCATCCGTTCGCACAAGGTTTGGTGTAGTGGTTCCGGGCGCGATTCGTTTTTTCTTCCTTTCGGTTAGTCAAAGTTTATTTTTTCTTCCTTTTACTCAGTAACGGATAGGATTTGTAATGTAGCGAAATACATAAATAATGCCCGGCGTCCTGTGGGGTATCCATCTCGGGCAGGGACCCTCACCCAATGTGCATAGCCTGCATGGGTGCTAAACACACTCAGGTAGCGCTGGCTGACTCTCAGTCGTGCACCCACTGTGAGTCAATGCCAGAAAAGGTACTGGAAAGGCGACTGAGGGTGGCGGGGGCCAACAGTCATGACCCATGTATGTCTATATGGATGTAAGTCTTACATCCAAACATCCAGCCAGAGCACCAGTTACCCAAACAGAATGAATCATAAACGTAGTCACAGTAGGCAGAAGTATATTGTACAGAAAACACAGAGGAAGCTACTGTCCCACTCTGTCAGTCATTCAATAAACCGTGCAGGCAGCCACAGCAGCGGGAAAGCAGACATATGGCCAGTTGTATGGGAATGCTGTGATATTATTATTGCATGTGTGTCCCTGAGGGCTGAGATGCAATGGATGTCAGCAGTGTAGGCAATAAATTGCGGAGGTCAATCCACTCTGGTTAAGAGGTCCACTCTCGAGGAAGGACCCCTGAAAGACAATACCGGCTTTCAAAATATTCCCTTTCCCACATTTCCATTCATTCTATGGCCTCCGTTTATCAGGCTGGGGATTAGTAAGTTGTTCTCTCAAGAGAGCCCTGGTCCAAGGCAGCATGAGGGGATCACAGTGAGAACTCATTTGAGGGGCGATTTACAGCAAAGGCCAAGGTAAGAGTCTGTTTTCTCCAGGCGAGTGGAGAGGCTCCAGAGAGAGGAGGGGGGGTTCGGGGGGGTGGGGGGGGGGGGGGAGGGGGGTATGGGGGAGTGGGGAAAGTGAGACAGTGGGCTCTAAAACCCATTAGACATCCACGCAAACGCATGAGGGCACAAGCACACACCAGGTGGCAAGGTGCAGGCGAGGGCTGGGTGAGGTGAGCTGGGCAAATCGCAGCAGCAGATAGTATGACTAATAACAGCAGAACTCGCTGAGGCACACCAGGCAATCACAACCATTTCTCACCTCACTTCTCTGCGTCTCGCACTTCCTGCTGCTCCTTCTTTATTCCTCCCTCTGTCCTTCACTCTTATTCCTAATGTTCCCTTTCTAGGTGGCTCCATTTTAAACACATGCCTAGAATAGCACCTTTTTCTTCCCACTTAACTTTTGATGTCACTTTTCAATGTTTGTCTCTTTTGCCCAGGACACGAGCTATTCATAATGGCTGCTGTAGCACTTTGCTGCTTTATGATGTGAAAAAGTTGCTTAAAAGCACACACTCCTTACACACTGCATGCCCAGTCTACCTACTTACATTCATACAGCCACATGGAAAAACATGGAAAGGGAAGATAAATGAAGCTCACTTTAGAAGTATCTTTTACAGTACAGCTGCTAATACCAGCTGCCTCATACGACTGAATCAATGTGCAAAAAAAAAAAGTGTGCTATTTGAAATCACACACACACACAAGCACACACACCAAACATGGTGGTCCACTCATCCACATCATATTATCAACCTCAAAATAAGCCCTCGCCTAATATTTCTGTCAGCTCCAGGCATGGCTATTATGGGTGTGTGTGATTGAAAGCATCAAATCAGTTCAGGCATTTAATCTTGCGGCTCTTAGATCTACAGTAGCCTATCCCATTAATCCACAGAGTGAGCATGGCCCCATGGTTGAACGGGTGGTCTTTTAACACCCTCTTCCCCAAAAATTACTCATCAGCCCTCAGACTGTTATGGATAGAGATAAGTTGTTATCTTAAGGCATATCCAGCTAATTGAAGGCTGCCTATCTTAATGCTCAGATATAGAATGGAGGTAAAGTGCACGTGTGTGTGTGTGTGTGTGTGAGAGAGAGAGAGAGAGAGAGAGAGAGCAAGGAAGAGTGAGATAGATCATGGCCTAAGGGTAAGGGTGCCATCAAAACCACTTTTATAATGAAAAAAATGATTTACCCTTCAGTTATATGTCCTCTTGATCATTTGACTCTGTGTGTGTGTGTGTGTGTGTGTGTGTGTGTGTGTGTGTGTGTGTGTGTGTGCGTGCGTGCCTCTAGCAGTAGAATGTGTGTCAGTCTAGTAGATGCTCAATCAAGGAGCACAAATGACCTGAGAGCAGGTGATTGAACCCTCCATTCATCCTTAAAGAAGACCCCTGACTGAGAGGCTGACCACACCCACACACACACACACACACACACACACACACACACACCCACACACGCACCCACACACACACACACACAAATGAAAAGATTGCTGGATCTTTAGATCTGCTGGATGCACTTTCAATCCATATTCATTGACAATACCTATATGCTAGATTTGATTCTGCGAGAATATATAAAGCTTAAAGTTCTGCATAATTAGGGGCGTTCTGCTTTGAGTGACCGGCGGGCTGCCGTCACAGGAGGCGAGCATAAACTGTAGGCTTCGTTCAGCCAATCCCAGCTCCACCACGCTCAGCCTCTTCGGCCATTTTCGGATTAGCCGACATCAGGCACTGCCAAGATGGCGATGGCCAGAGCCACCTGGAGCCGCCCACTTTGGGCTTCATTTTGGCTCTTTAGAAACCTATGGGTGACAACGCCCATATTGTATACATTCTATAGTCTATGGAAGCAACATTATTTATGTTAACACTGAATAATATTACTCCCTGTCAGATAAAAGGTTCAACAGTCCTACCAATTCTACACAAGTCAGCAACTTTCAGCTCACTGATTTGATTTGAGTCGAACACACCAAAACTCTTTACTCTAATTCTTGATGTGATCAGTGTGAAATGGTGCCAAGCCCATATTAGACATCCACTGAACAGGTGGAGATCATGTGGATTGTAATGGGATGTTCATGTTGCTCTGTTTCTGCTGGATAAGTAGGCAATTGTTTGCTAACAGCCCCAGGCTTAACCATAAGAACGTGACAAGCTGATACATTGTCAAAGCTGCTTACTGTAAGGTTTGTGTTAGGGTCTGAAACCCACAAGTAGCCAAAAATGGCGTGAGGCAACTTTAAGCTACTTTAGGCTTTCATAAAATAAATGGTACAGCTGTATTTTATTTTCTGTAAATGCTTGTCTAATAAACACATCCTTACTAGCACTAAAGCTCCACTTTTACAGCTCACTCTAAAGCACAAAGCAGTACTAACTATATCTGGGCTGATTTGGGCTGGAAATGTCCAGCAGTTCACTGAGGCTCAATTCATTTGATCTGTATTCCTAATGTGTATGTATGTGTCTGTGGGTCAATCCTCTTACACAACTGCCAGTAAACAACATTTAAAAGTGTAAAAGAATTTTAAAAAATACTGCCACTGGAGGGATATATATCGGGTCATTAGGAAGATGTTGTTTGTGTGTGTGTGTGTGTGTGTGTGTGTGTGTGTGTGTGTGTGTGTGTGTGTGTGTGTGTGTGTGAAAGCATGAACAACATCATATATAAATGTATTTGTTAAACAATGTGTTTATCTGGTTGTTATATTTGTGAATACATATAGAAAAAGCGTCGCATGGCGTTAAATAATGGCCAGAAAAGTGTTTTTGCAGAACATTATGATGTCACAGTGAAGTTGAAGTGAAATGTTGTCATAATAAGCGTAGGAATTCTTGAATTATGGCCACAAAACGCATTTTGTGAGGTCACAGTGATGTTGACCTTTGAACACAAAAGTATAATCCTCTTCCTTGAGTCTAAGTGAATGTTTGTGCCTTAATTTGAAGAAATTCCCTTTAGAGGGTCCTGAGTAGAGCTGGGTGATTTTTTTCCCTAAAAAAATCTGTGATTTGTAAAAAATCTGTGATTTTTTTAATAAAAAACTCGATTTACGATTCGATCCCCCCCCCCTTACATTTAAAACAAAATAACTGCGAACTGTAAATATATATTTATTGTATTTAATGAAAGTGCATCAACATAAACAAAGAGAGGCTGCAGGGAGCGTGCTACGGAAACCCTGAAGAAAAATTGATTTTTTTGAAAATATGAATCGATTTGACCTACCAACTCGATTTTTAAATCAAATCGATTTTTTCCCCAGCCCTAGTCCTGAGATATGGTGTTCCCAAGAACAGGACGGACGGACGGACAACCCCAAAAACATAATACGTAGGGCCAAGGCTGTCACCGGCGCAGAGGCATAGAAATGTGACAGATATATTCCAAAAGAAGAAATGTTGCCTGTGGTAGTGAATCCATGAGTGGATCACTGTTCATGGATTCAGATTATCATTATCTAGAGAGATCCGTGGGATTATTTATTTAATCTTTGTGTCATTCTATCCATTTGTTTTTATATCCATTTTTATTAAAACTGTAGAAGTGCTGTTTTGGTGGTTGATGTGATATCTCATTAAGGACTTCATAATTCTGATGAGGTTCCTACAGTACGTTATCAAACTTTCCTTTAGCAATAGGAGCACAAACTGTCCATTAAAGGCATACTGCAGCTCGAGCTGCAGTTCCAATGAGACAACCTGTTAGGGCTTTGACTCCGAACTTTGTTATTCGAATATAATTTGAATATTTAAAAAAATAATGATATTCGAACGTATATTAGGCAGCCCTTAATATTCGAATTTCGAACATGTTATGGGCATTGTATTTTGTAAATGTGTTTGCTTGTAAACCTTGTTTTCAATTCAGATTCCGAGGCTTTTTCACGCATTTCAAAATGTAACTACACGTCGCTCGGCCGTGGCTTGGTAGCGCATTTCCCACCGTGGTCAGAAAACACAGGGGAGACGATTTGTTTCTCTCACTATGACTCTAGAGTCGCTACTCGCTCTAGTAGCTACCCCCCTCCCCCCCCCCCCCCCACGCCGGCTCGACGCACACACCAGCGCACAAGTATGAACATCAGACCACTTACGTAGGCTACGGTGAAAGCTCCGAAATTCCTGTCGAAAGCATACAGTTTGTGTTTAATCCAGGGTCTGACTTTTCATTAAAAAAAAAATAACAGTTGCGGCAATGTATTTTTCTTCTGAAAACATAATTGCCTGCCTACAGATATTGACTGATACACTGCCCTCTGGTGGACAGAACATATACAACTTATACCAATATAGGTCTTATTGAAGGCATTTAATGGTCAAAATATTATTAATAAATATTCAAATATATTAGAATATTAATATTAATAAACAAACAAACTTCGAATATGATTTTGGGGCAAAAGTCAAAGCCCTACAACCTGTAGGGGGACAGAAGCTGGAAAAGTTGCATAGTATGCCTTTAATGGTCCAACCAAACCACAAGTTGGTGCTGAGAAGCTCTTTTCCAGTTTAACCCTCTGAAGACAAAAGATGCACGACGAGTCCAAGCGACGTTTGACAACACTCCTCAAAAAGCAATATTACAACATTTCATTTTTGACATTTATTTATTATTTTATTCATATATTACGCTACTTTTGTGAACCCAAGACTTTTGTAAGGTATGTTTTCACAAGATATTTGGGAAATAGTTCCGCTTTAGGGCCAAATTATCTCCTTATACATTGTTCTGGAACACTTTGGGGCGTCACTAAACAAAAAGCTGAGGTTATTCTGAACATTTTGATATAAAACACACAGGGATCAGTTATATGCACACAAAAAAACAACTTAAAAGGATAATTCAAGAAGATATCTAAAAATGCCCTTAGACCTCAACGTTTAAATGGTGGATATCGACTCTCCAGAGCTCCAAAAACCTAGTGCAACGGTATGACACGTAAGAAATGATTAACGTTTGGTGAAAATTTGACAATCATAGTTGACATAATATACTCTCTACGGAGTGCAAACTAGTTTAAAATGCATTAGGCCTGCTCATTCATAATCTGGCCACTCTCTCTCAGTGGTGGCTCTAGCAGTCAAAGTGACTGACCTTTGCACAGCAGGTCCAAAAAAATGGCCTATAGACTGCATTCAATCTGCTTCCCTCACCTCTCTAAATGCATGGCAGAGTGAGGAGGGCCCAAAGTGCATGTGTGTGTGTGTGTGTGTGTGTGGTGTTTGAAGTGCACAGTGGGAGGTAGTGGGATGGGCAAAGAGTAGCAGTGTGTGTCCACGTTTTTACACGTGCACGAGAGTGCGTTCTTCTTTTGCACGAGTGTCGATGACAATAAATGGCCAAGGCCGTGCAGTGAAATGGCCACTCACAGCTCTGCAGCACCATTGACATTGAGAAGAAGCTTCAGTCAGTACTCACCTCAGCCTTAACCTCCGCTGAGTCTGAGCTCTTTTTCGCCTCAGTTCATTTTACTCTCATAAATAAACATTTTGTCTATAAAAAGTCTGTTTGCAGAGGTCTATACAGCATAATTTAATCAGATTTGTTTTCGATTGGTATTAATAATGCAGTTACAAAATGTGCTCTACCCAAAAAGTTCTGTAAAAGATTAGAGCTGCAAAGATTAATCGCTTAGTTGTCAACATTTAAATGAATTGCCAACTATTTTGATAATTGATTAATTGGATTTGAGTCATTTTTTTATGAAGACAAAAGTAAAATTATCTGATTCCATCCTTAATTAAATGTGAATCATTTTTGGTTTCATCTCTCCTCTGTGACAGGAAGCTGACTATCTTTGAGTTGTGGACAAGACAAGGCATTTAAGGACGTCATCTTGGGCTTTGGGAAACACTGATTGACATTTTTCACCATTTTATAGACCAAACGATTCAAGAGAACAGATTAATCAACAACGAAAATAATCACTAGTTGCAGCCCTATACAAGATCAGTTACAGGTAGAGCACAGTAAAACTGAAGCCTCACAGGTAAATGTCCCCTGTTGCTTTAATGCTGCATGAAAAACCTAATCCCATTTTGATCATTTTTATGTTTCTACCTTAATTGAAACTTAACTTGGTTTATGGGTTGAGCAGATTTCATGACCCGTGAAACCACATAAAACTCCATTCTGTGATCACAAAAGTGCTTGGGTGCGACACTGAGGGGCTAAGAGACGAGAACAGAAGCACACAGCTTCGTAAGTGAGCACAAATTCACGCGGGGGTATATGTGTGTCATGCATGAGCGTATTTAAGTGTGACAGTGTTTGCGTCAGAAAGTGTGAGCCCAGTAGGCTGAATGCTGCAGCATCTGGGCACCCAACCCGCTCCTCTGAGCCCAGCGAGCGCTGTACCAGCCGGACACCAGATGCTCCAGGGAGAGTGCACGTGATGTGGTTCTGACCCAGGGACAGCTCTTCTGTCCTGGGTACAGATGCCAGACTTAGCCCGCCTCCCTGTGTCTGGTAGGGCTGTGCAATTAATCAAAATTTTAAATCGCGATTAAGATTTCAGCTCCTAATGATCACAAAAACAGATTAATCGGAGAGAAAGAAAAAAAAAGACTATTTTGCACATTACATTTTGCAAGTAAACTCTTATTTTGTCTTGTGTTCTGAATGAGAGAAGAAAAAAAAGTTTAAACGGTAAAAGTATTAATTTCACAGTACAAGGCGTTTACTGCTGATTCAAGAAGTTCAATAATTGCAACATCTTTCCAAAAGACAATGAGTAATCGTGTTGAATAATCGTGATTTCAATATTGACCAAAATAATCCTGATTAGGATTTTTTCCCGTAATCGAGCAGCCGTAGTGTCTGGCGCACACGGCAGCCCTACCTTTGCCTATGAAGAACCAAATTTGGTTAGCAGGACCTTGTCTTTCAAAGTGAGACACGGTCAGACAGCCTATGTCACTTCCACATGACTGAGAAGCTCCTGCCATGCAATAGGTTACCTTCCGATGAAACATAACTGTGAATTAGGTGCAGTGAAGACAATAGCTAATGACGGATATTGAATTGTGACTAATCTGTACAAACAGAGAGTAAGGGAGAGACAAAGGGTAGGATCATGGGACGGTTAAAAATTCATTAGTGAGAAGCCACAGAAAAGCACAGATGGAGAGAAAGCAAAAGAGACAAAGAGAGAAAGAAAGAGGGGGGGACATATATAGAGGAAATCCTCTAAGGAAAACATATTTCCATCCCTGTCTATGTCTATTTCTTTCTCTAACTTTGTTGCAATCTCACAGTGAGTATTGAAGTCAGTGGAGCCGTACCACAGGGAAATGTAGTTAACAAACACCCCAGCAAACCTGAGAGCCCGCTCCCTTTCCCCCTCCCTGCTGCACATGCATGCATTATCTATTGTATTGCTTAAAGACTATGGTTTAAAAAAAAACATAGGCTCCTTTGTACATGGCTGGATGAAAGGCGGAGGACACAAATTAAAATGTAATTCATGATGCTTTGTTTGCCCGTTTCCTCGGCACCTAAAATGTCACGAGGAGCATGTAATACTGCTGGGGTCTGCTGAGGCACGACACAGGGTTTGAAGGGGGGGGATCTTGACTTCTGGGGATGTAAGGCGTTCAGTTAATTGAAGTGTTAATGTGCTCCAGTGTGGTACATGCCTCTGTGTGTGTATGTGTGTCTTTACCTCCTGCTCTAAAGTGCTTTTGTTTGCTGTGAAAACTCATTAACAAAGTGAACACCTTTGCGATTTCACCCCAAAGTGGTGCTCACTGGAGAACAAAATGAGCAGAAGGACCAGACGTATTCAGCAGTATGTAAGAGAAAATAGATGAAAATGTGATAACGATGATGTGAAATACTAATAATGATGTGGAGAAGAAAAAAAGAAGGAAGAAGCCAACAGTCTCAGTTCCATAATCAACATCTCATCTGAAACATCAGGATCCCCGAAGCTACACTACAGGCAGGCAGAGAGAGATGGAGGGAGAGAAGGGGAGAGAGAGACAGAGCGAGATGGAGGGAGAGAAAGAGGCACAGCAATGCTGAGAAAACAGACAGCAGGAACAGGGCAGAGATGGAGAACCAAAGAGAGAGATTGAGAAAACAGAAAGGACACTGTGAGGATAAAGATGTGGAGGGGCGATAATGAACAGAGAAGCAGAGGGGGCTAGAACAAGGCTGGATGTGAATGAAAAAAATAAAGCAATTAAATCGGTTCATTCATTTCTAGACTGGTAGTGAAAAGCTGCATGTAGCCAATTACTCTGATCTGTTGTAACCGTGAAAATACTATTTATGAGGTTTATGAAGATCACCATAAGGTCTTGAGGTTCGATTCAATTTTTTCAAATACCTGCCCACACACTTCTGATTGTTAACACGATGATTGTGAACACAATTATACATAATTTACACTTACTAAGGTCCGCTGCAAACTAGTAAAGTAGACTTAACTACTTCTATTTATCTGCTTATTCCATTTCACAGTCACAGTGCTGTCTAAAGATAAGAAGTCGGGCTGCAAAAGCAAAGCATGCCAAATCCACACAGCAACAGTCTTTTTACGGTCAAATGTAAGGGCAGCTTAAAGTGTGTGTGTTTGTGTGTGCGCTCTGATGTTAGATGCAGATGCTAATCCCAGTGGTGTGGACAGATTGCGAGTGTTTTAAGAAGATTACAGATTACAGACTGCAGCGGCAGATTAGCTGGCAGCTCGATCTGCACCTCTGGATGGACTGCTCTGCTCTCACACAGCCCCTGGTGTATGTGTGTGTGTGTGCAATGATAGTTCTGTCACATGCTGTGTCTTTAAGTCTATGTGTCTGTGTGATGGATGCTGATTTGTAGAGTATCACAAATACACGTTCTTTCCCTAACATATGTATACACACATACTTCTAGTGGGCTGTAAAGATATTCTCGACGCCAATTATATCCAAGAGAATGTCACACACACAAACACACACAGACACGCAGACACAGGATGTGGATCAATGAGAAGGGCAGGCAGCCAGGATTCCAGTCTCTTTCCTTTCTCTGTAATGGTGGTCCCACAACTGAAAAAATACAGATATTTAACATGTTACAACTTGTTTAAAATGCCTCAGCAAAGAAGGTATAACTAAATAAAGAACTCCATCTATACTGAGATGTACATTTAAGAAGCATAGAGTGCTTTGTAGCATCTGTAGCTCAAACAGAGAAGACGATAACACTGGTTCAATCTTAATTTACAGAGGTGAGGGGAGAAAGGGTAGAATACAAAAGGCCTGATGAGGATGAAAAGTGCACAGCTGTTGTATGATTTTGGAA
>CM042322.1:4306870-4314370 GCA_023566125.1 Zingel zingel
TGGTTAACCACCCGCACTTAAGTCATGCAGCCTGAATTGTCTGTGTGTGAGTCAAGAACTTGGCAAACGCACTCATTTGAGAGTGGAAGTACACTTACTTACTCTAAGAACAGTGTTTAAAAAAAAAAAAAAGACAAAATATATATTTTACTCTTATTTAAGTAAGACTGACAAAAGAAAACTTGGATATAAGAGGATGAAGCAACAATACTGACTTCACTCAAGTATAGCATTTTTCCATGTCATGCCTTTCCTCTATTCTTCCTTAAGCCTTAAAGGAGAACTCCGGCCAATTTTTGCGTTAATCTCGATCGCTATAAATATGTGAGTACTGTCGATACCGGCAGGATGTCTGAGTTGAAAACGCATCTTGTTGTCACGTAAGGGCCCTGTTCATGTTGCACAGACATTTTAATTGCATTTTGTGTCTGTTAAGAGGCACAAAGGCACTCTTTAGAATATGCCCCCACAACTGCCGTTTTAGCTAACTGGGAGCTCTGGGCATTAGCTGCAGCAACTCCAGTTTGCTAGGACCGATTCTGGTCGTTTTTTTATTTTCCATCGACAGTACTCGCATATTTATAGCGATCAAGATTCACGTAAAAAATAGCCTGGAGTTCTCCTTTAAACGTGTGCAGCTTGCCTCCTTTAATCCACACCTCCTTTCACTTTTCTGCCCCTGCACCGCCTCCTCTCCCTTTCTCCTCCACTTCTGCGCCTCAGATCCTCCTCTTCTTCAGATGTGGTGTGTTGCTGTCAGGGGTTTAAAAGCCTCAGCGTGGACACAATTCCTCTGATCTCTGCAAAGACTGGAAGACGCCCTGCAGTCTTCCAACTAAACCTCTTCTTCCACATTCAAGCATAGGATGTATGTTTGGTTTCAAAGTTGGTAAAAACCACCGTGGGGTGGTAGGAGGCAGGTCAATCTGAGGTGTTGTCCAGCAAATCTGGCTCATCTTAACACACGGCATTGGCCAATCCTTCTACGTTGAAAGGCACATTCCTAATCCTTGTGAAATGATTGCCACTATGATAGCTTTCCAGAGTTGTTAAATCCTCATAGAACTGTCCACAGCTGAGCAGTGTATCTGATAAACCTTCAAACTAATACTCAAACTGGCTTTTGTGGATTATATTTCATCATGTCACAATGTGATATCATGACTTAGCGTAAACATGTGGCGTGCTATCTGTACGCATTTTGAGCTATCCGCGCGTATGTTTACGCCGAAGAACGGGACATTTGGAGCTATCCGCGTGTATAGCGGACAGGTTGGGTTTAGGAAAAGAAGAACGGGGTTGGGTTTAGGAAAAGAAGAAAGCAACGGTTGGGTTTAGGAAACGTGACACGCGGGACACGATCCCCCATCTCCTGGGTGAAAATCACGTGTTTTACCCATCCACCACTCCAACCAACCTCCCTTCACGGATTTTCAGCCTTTCATACTACTCGCAACGGTGTAAATTCACACGCAATCGCAAGGTAATGTAAGTCAATGGAGGCCAAACGGCATTGATAAACACTGTACAAAGCGATTTTGCATCTTGATAACATGCCAAAATGGCATACGAATTGGCATGTCATACATACGCCACTTCATGAGATCAGTCTGCATGTCACCTGTACCTCCCGTCATTTTTTCTTTTTAACACAGTGCTGTTTCGGGCTTAACACCTGGTTACTATGAATTAGAGCTGTCAATCTTCCTCTATAATACCATGCAGATTGTCACGTTACTGAGAATACAGCTATTAGAAGGTAATATATGAAGTCGAAGCTACTCTGACAGCTGTAGGGCAGCTAACATTAACTTTAGCTAGCTGTCTCCATGAAGCCCCTAAGCTCCTATAACTCGCGACGCAGTTAGGAAACAAGAACGAGCTAACTATTGATAACATAAGCATTTTGGCTTGCTGGATGTCGATTTTAAAGTCATGTTAACACTATTTCCCATCCTTCTTCTGATTTCCAGCAGCAGCCTGTCACTCCCCCTGTACTAACGTTACTCGGTACGTAACGTTAGTTCCGTGATGTTAAGACCTCACAACGCCTTGTGTTTCTCACTCCCGCTAACGTATTGTTCATCAGACGTGACATGACAAAAGCAAGGTGAGAAGAGGAAGATTAGCTAACGTTAGCTAACATATTTATAATTTAAAAAAAATCACATTGAATAGTAATTTCAGCATTCGAATAGTATTGATTTTTGTACTATTTGAATTATATTCGACTTTCGGAATTCGTTCCAACAGCCCTACTATGAATCTATTAGTTTGTCTCCATCATTGTCGGCTAGAGTTGCTAGTTAAACAGCTACATCGAATATAGTCTATATCCGCGACATTCCTCTTCCGGGATTGCTCTCGTTCTGCTGGAAATTCTTCCGGATGTCACTCTTTTCGGATGTCCGTTTTTGGATGTCCGGTACCTTCCTCTTTCTTTGTGTTGGGGTTCTAAATTCCGGTGGATTTCTGAGGACTATGGTTAACTGCTCCTCAGATCTGTGCAGGGTAAATCCAGACAGCTAGCTAGACTATCTGTCCAATCTGAGTTTTCTGTTGCACGACTAAAACAACCTTTGAACGTACACACGTTCCACCAAAACAAGTTCCTTCCCGAGGCTATTTTGCAGTGGCACCGTGGCTCCGTCCGGCGCTTAGCACCGCCCAAGATGATTGTGATTGGTTTAAAGAAATGCCAATAAACCAGAGCACGTTTTTCTCCCATCCCGGAATGCTGTGTGGACTAACCAGACCCTCCTCCGCAGCGTTGTGGAGGAAGGTGCGAGACTACATCGAATATAATTTATAGGATAGAGTCTGTACTGTTAAAGCCAAAATGTTGGTAAGGACAATTTTTAAGCTTTCCTGAATGTTGGTAAGGACATATCCATATCATCCCTATTATATGTAAATCTACTCCTATTGAAACCTGATTTAAATCCTAATGTGTCCATCTCAGTAATGTCATGTTGGTCCATACACTTATCTCCCCTACCTTTCTTTCTCAACCACACCACCTCATCACTCTGCCTTCCTCACTGCTCTCTCGTCTCGTCATCTTTTCCCCGCTCCGTTTTCCTACCTAGGTATAGCTGTAGTTTACCTTCTCTATCGTTGTAGAGCCCTCCTTTCTATCTCACTCCCACACTTTAGTATCTCTGCCCTTTTTTGCCATATCTCCATCCCTCAGTATCTACCTACCTCACTCCCCTTCCTCCTCTCTCACAGTCTCTGTCTGTCTGAGCTTGGCTGAACAGATAACCCCTGGATGCTCATGTGTGCAAGCCGGCAGCTAGCTTCCTCTCTTTCCTCTCACTCCTATGTCCCACAGAGACACACACACACACACACACACACACACACACACACACGCGTCTCAATCAAAATTGTAATTGCATAAACACACACACCCTTTCTACAGACAGACTCTTTAGGTTAATCTATGGGAATGTCCAGATGGATATGATATCTGAGAATGTAAAAGTCAGCTCCCTCTTACTGTTCACACCAAACCATTGTTTTACAGGATTAAGATCCCTCCAAAACACACATATGCAGAGAGAGAGTGAGAGAGAATGAAAAAGAGGCATAGACAGCGCAAATGCGTATTATCAGCAAAACGGGTCAAACTCGTCAAAGACAACAAAGACAGCTCTCTAATTGCCTGAGCACAGCTTGGCATTGCTGAGCTACAGTGGTGGCAGTGCAGTACAGTGGGATGGTCTCTGACAGACAGTTCTTTATATGGATAAAGGAATCTCTGGATAGAAATGATGATTACCAATAAGACAGGAAGAGATCTGGAGCACATGGTCATAGTTCAAACTTTTCAAAAGGTGCAGCAACAAACAGCAGGTCTTTTCGTCAGAGTAAGAACAGGCAGTGGCAGTAAAACCATTTAAAATAGACAGGTTCTGGCCATATTAGCCAATGCCATAATGTATAATATTAGTTTGCATGTTTACAGCGCCTTTCAGGGGACCAAAGGACGCTCTACACATATGGAAGCAGACAAAAGCAAATAACACAAAACAGGAGTAAGTCATTAGTAAGTAGCCTGTTTTTATTCGGTCCGTGTGTTTCAGTTGTGTTAAATATGCTAATCCAGTAGCATTAAATATTTCAATACCACAACATATCAGGGTGGAGGCCCATCCATGTTTTGCATAATTAATGCAACATAATGGTGTTCCATCACATTTAGTATTCTAGATTCTAGGTGAAATAGCAATCCTTGCTTTAAGAGCTAATCATTTTAAACATTAAAGACAACAACCATATGGACTAAATAAAAAGATTAATTTATCTTATTGTTTTCCACAGTATGTTTTTATTATGTTCATGAATACATTCTGTGTATGGCATTGGCTGGATGAATAAGCCGGCATGTCCATCCTATGAGAGGCCGATATTAACTGGGTGCAGACAATTTTCTTCACTGCCTCTGATGAAGACATGATGTTGGCGAAATGATGGTTGCTACACAGTATCAAAAGCTTAAACTATAACCGTGTGCTCTAGATTCCATTGCTCCACACTATATTTAACATGGCATACTGGGTCACATTACATTTTAATCAAATGTTAGCAGACGCCTGTACATGACAGTCTCCTCTAAAAAGGCGTCAATACGTCTGGAGGTGAATTTGTTAGACACATCTAGACTGGAATGAGATTAGCTTTGACCCAAATGCACACAAACGTACAGCGTGACCTGTCTCGCCCACTATCTCCCATACTGCTTATTTAGCTATACGAACACCAGCGTGTTGACTATGGATGTGTTGCAAAGAGTGAATGAATGAGAGAGAGAGATAGAGAGAGAGAGAGAGAGAGAGAGAGAGAGAGAGAGAGAGAGAGAGAGAGAGAAGGTAGAGGCAGATGGAACAGAGCTACAGTGGGGAGAACAAATATTTGATACACTGCTGATTTTACAGGTTTTTCTACTTACAAAGCATGTAGAGGTCTGTAATGTGTATCATAGGTACTCTTCAACTGTGAGAGACGGAATCTAAAACAAAAATCCAGAAAATCACATTGTATGAATTTTAAATAATTAATTTGCATTTTATTGCATGACATAAGTATTTGATCACCTACGAACCAGTAAGAATTCCGGCTCTCACAGACATTTTCTTTAAGAAGCTCTCCTGTTCTCCACTCATTACCTGTATTAACTGCACCTGTTTTAACTTGTTACCTGTATAAAAGACACCTGTCCACACACTCAATCAAACAGACTCCAACCTCTCCACAATGGCCAAGACCAGAGAGCTGTGTAAGGACATCAGGGATACAATTGTAGACCTGCACAAGGTTGGGACAATAGGCAAGCAGCTTGGTGAGAAGGCAACTGTTGGTGCAATTATTAGAAAATGGAAGAAGTTCAAGATGACGTCAATCTCCCTCGGTCTGGGGCTCCATGCAAGATCTCACCTTGTGGGGCATCAATGATCATGAGGAAGATGAGGGATCAGCCCAGAACCACACGCAAGGACCTGGTCAATGACCTGAAGAGAGCTGGGACCACAGTTTCAAAGAAAACCATTAGTAACGCCGTCATGGATTAAAATCCTGTAGCACACGCAAGGTCCCCCTGCTCAAGCCAGCGTATGTCCAGGCCCATCTGAAGTTTGCCAATGACCATCTGGATGATCCAAAGGAGGAATGGGAGAAGGTCATGTGGTCTGATGAGACAAAAATAGAGCTTTTTGGTCTAAACTCTACTCGCTATGTTTGGAGGAAGAAGAAGGATGAGTACAACCCCAAGAACACCATCCCAACCGTGAAGCATGGAGGTGGAAACATCATTCTTTGGGGATGCTTTTCTGCAAAGGGGACCGGACGACTGCACCGTATTGAGGGGTGGATGGATGGGGCCATGTATCGTGAGATCTTGGCCAACAACCTCCTTCCTTCAGTAAGAGCATTGAAGATGGGTCGTTGCTGGGTCTTCCAGCATGACAACGACCCGAAAGAAGAAGAAGAAGCATCTCAAGGTCCTGGAGTGGCCTAGCCAGTCTCCAGAACTGAACCCAATAGAAAATCTTTGGAGGGAGCTGAAAGTCCGTATCGCCCAGCGACAGCCCCGAAACCTGAAGGATCTGGAGAAGGTATGTATGGAGGAGTGGGCCAAAATCCCTGCTGCAGTGTGTGCAAACCTAGTCAAGAACTACAGAAAACATATGATCTCTGTAATTGCAAACAAAGGTTTCTGTACCAAATATGAAGTTCATCTTTTCTGATGTATCAAATACTTATGTCATGCAATAAAATGCAAATTAATTACTTAAAAATCATACAATGTGATTTTCTGGATTTTTGTTTTAGATTCCGTCACTCACAGTTGAAGAGTACCTATGATAAAAATTACAGACTTCTACATGCTTTGTAAGTGGGAAAACCTGCAAAATCGGCAGTGTATCAAATACTTGTTCTCCCCACTGTATAACAACAGACCCCCCTCCAAAGATGATATATCCCAGCATATGCGTAGATATCAAAGCATGCCACTCTTCAATAACTGATGTATCAGGATATCAAGCTCCTGGCAGATGTGAAGAGAGTGAGTGTAGATGAGGAGAGATGGTTTATGAGAGAGAAAATATATTGAATCTGAGAAGTCTGTACTGTATTTGCAGACACATGCAGTGGAGTTCTGAAAATATGACAGGCCATTCTTTTGTATTCCCAAATTTAAATAAAGTGAAAACGAGACAGAAACGGAAAGGGAGGCACTCCTGAGCCTGCCTGTCTGTCTGTCTGTCTGTCTGTCTGTCTGTCTGTCTGTCTGTCTGTCTGTCTGTCTGTCTGTCTGTCTGTGTGTGTGTGTGTGTGTGTGTGTGTGTGTGTGTGTGTGTGTGTGTGTGTTAGAGGGGAGGTTAGATATAAAGACGTGCTCTGTTGAGATGTCATATGTTTGTTTTCATAAGGATGTCTAACTTTGAGGGCTTTTGCCTCTGGGAGGATCCATCACATTTCATTGTTTCATTAACACTTTTCATGCATACGCAGACATGGGAACATACACCACAGTCTCCCCTTAGAACAGAGGGGAAGTAAAGGTTATCTAATCCCACCTCTGTGTGAGTGTCACTGTGAGCCCTGCTGCCAGTCTGAACTCATTGTACTCATCAGCCTCGACTCCCTACACCAACTGTATCACACATGTCTAGAGCTGGGTACCAAATTCAATACTGTTTAGGCACCGACCCAATTGCCTCTTTCAATACCTTAAAGGTCCTATGACATGCTGCTTTTTGGATGCTTTTATATAGACCTTAGTGGTCGCCTAATACTGTATCTGAAGTCTCTTTTATATAGGCCTTAGTGGTCCCCTAATACTGTATCTGAAGTATCTTTTATATAGACCTTAGTGGTCGCCTCTTACTGTATCTGAAGTCTCTTTCCTGAAATTCAGCCTTGGTGCAGAATTACAGCCACTAGAGCCAGTCCCACAATGAGCTTTCCTTAGGATGTGCCATTTCTGTGTCTGTA
>CM042322.1:4319370-4351870 GCA_023566125.1 Zingel zingel
CACTACCTTAACTCCTTTTATGCCCGCTTTGAGGCATCAAACACCACCACCACCTCCAGAGTCACACCTCCACCAGAGGACCCCTCTCTCAGTCTGACAGCAGCTGAGGTGAGGATGACACTGCAGAAATATGGGTCCTGAAGGACTGCGCGTACCAGCTGTCAGATGTCATGACGGACATTTGTAACATCTCACTCTCTCAGGCCACCGTACCAACGTGCTTGAAGACGTCCGCCATCGTCCCTGTGCCAAAGGCCTCTACAGTGTCCTGTCTAAATGACTACCGCCTGATCACTCTCACACCAATAGCAATGAAGTGCTTTGAGAGGCTGGTTATGTCGCACATAAAAAAAGTCCATCGACATAACAGCTGACCATCACCAGCATGTCTACAGGCTGATCCGCTCCACTGCTGTGGTCCACCAGTCCCTCACACACCTGGAGAACAAGGACTCCTACATGAGGCTGCTCTTCTTGGACTTTAGTTCTGCATTTAACACAATCCCACAGACACTGGTGAACAAACTGGCAGCACTTGGTCTAGCTCCATCACTCTGCAACTGGATTTTGGACTTTCTGACCAACGGACCCCAGTCTATAAGGGTTAACATCACCACATCATAATACATCATCCTCAACACTGGCTCCCTCCAGGGCTGCGTCCTCAGCCCGCTGCTCTACACACTGCTCACACATGACTGCAGAGCTCACTATGACAGCAACCTCATAGTGAAGTTCGCAGACGACACTGCAGCGGTTGGGCTCATCACCAAAGGGAACGAGTTAGCATACAGGCAGGAGGTGGATAGACTGGAGCTGTGGTGCAAGGAGAACAACCTCATCCTGAACACCACCAAGACCACTGCCCCCCCTCCTCTCTGCATCGACGGTGCAGCTGTGGAGAGGGTACCCAGCGTCAGATACCTCGGAGTACACATCTCAAACACCCTCACCTGGCGCCATAACACCTTGACCACCTTAAAAAAAGCACATCAACGCCTTTATTTCCTGAGGAAGCTGAAGAAGGCAAGGCTGGATATCAACATCCTCAGCTCCTTCTACAGGTGCGTGGCGGAGAGCACCCTGTCCCCCTGCATCACTGTGTGGTATGGCAGCTGCACAGTGGCAGAGAAGGAGATGCTGCAGAGGGTTAGGTAAGGTCTGGCACAACGGACCATCGGATGCGACCTACCAGCCCTCTCAGACATTTACACAAGCCGATGCAGGGGCAGAGCGACCTGCGTCATGAGAGTCTCCACCCACCCTGCACATGGACTGTTTTCCCACCTCCCCTCAGGCAGAAGGCTGCGTAGCATCCAGGCAAGGACCACCAGGCTGAAGAACAGCTTCTACCCAGATGTGGCCAGGCTGATGAACTCGTCCACACTGCCATGCCTTTGAGTCATCTCAAGAAATAGCACTGCACTTTACTTACTTGCAGCTATTCTGAAACTGTCTTTGTTAATTATTTTATTTTATTTTTGTAATTGTTTTTAGTAGTATAGGGCTTATGAAGAAATGTTTTTATTTATTTATTAATCACTACAGTAGTTGGTCGGCACCGAGACCTGAGTTCTTATTTCGTTCTCCTCATCCTCCCGTGTTGTGAGAATGACAAATAAAGTATCTATCATATCTATCACCTGGTTTGTTCTGCCATTGTTTCATTGTGCATGCACTCAGACCTTTGTGTGATTGATGTGATGTGTGGAGATGACTGCTGTGTATCTTATGTGAGTTTCTATTCTATTCGTTCTGTCGCCATTTGCTCTATGTACTGATTTAAGCTGTATCCAAAAATCACTCCCCTGTTTAACCTTTCATTACTCCCTTCAATGCCCTTTTTTACATCAATATAAAATGCATTGCACTGTTGGATTGTTAGCATACCATGGACACTACTTTTTTTAATGTGTGGATTTTTAAGGGCACTACATAGTGCAAAGAATTGCCCCTTGGACACTCAAATAAAATGGCGGAAGGTAATATGGTGCACTATTTAGTAAATAAGTGAGTGACTTCAGACACAGCCATAGATTTTGGTTTAATACAGCTAAACAAAAGGTAGAGCTGGCAGAACAGATAGCAGTGATGTGATGACATGGCAGCATTGTACAAAAGATGGTGTGTCTGATGCACACAAACTGTGTGCTATGAGAATTGAATACGTACCTGGACGTCACCACACCTGGTGTCCATATCACTGCTCCTCAAAGACGGAAAGTGCACCTGGAGGAGAGAGTTAGGGAGAAACGAGGAGGGGAGAGAGAAAGAGAGGGGGGGGGGCATATCATTAAGAAAAAGCACTTGTCAGGTAGCCCATTAGAGTACCATTACAATACCAATCTCTGCTCCCCATCTTTTCCTCTCACTGTCTGCGTGTGTGTGTGTGTAATTCTCTTTGTGTGCCTCTAGTCACCAGCGGGAGATGAGATCATTACCTGTGACTGCGAGGCTAATGTCACACTCAGACACAGACACAGACACACACACACACACACACACACACACACACACACACACACACACACACACACACACACACACACACACACTCTAAAGAGGCTAATGTGACAAAACTACAGTGACCGCGGGGCTCGTCTCCATTTGGATAAGGCAGCCTGTTTTACAACCTGCTTCCAACACCGGCAGACAAGAGAAACAAGAGGATAGAGAGAAGAGGAAGAAATGACAGAAGGATGAATAGAGGGGCATCTAATTGGAGACATGGTGGGAACGAACTGCCATCTCTCGGTTTCTTGTGGAGAGAAAAAAGCTGAGCTGCACTGCACGGAGAGAAAAGTACAGCTGCAGACATAATGTATGGCTCAGAATAAGCTCATTAGCAGTGGGGGGGGACTGTGAATGACAGATAAGGGGAGATGTAGAGGGGATGATGGGAGGGGTGGAAATGGGTCAGAAGGTGGAGATGACTGGCCTGGCCTCTAATTAACTTCTCCATCAGCCCTGTGGCTCTTACTTCGTAGTAACTATACAATACTATTACTGCAACATGACAGTGTGTGTGTGTGTGTGTGTGTGTGTGTGTGTGTAGGAACATGCTTCTCTGTCCCCACTTAAGCAAACATAGATTTGGTGTCAGTTGTAGAAGTTGTGATGGCTGTTTTATCCTTGTTTGAATTAAACACAGGAACTGAACCTGGACGCGTTGACTTTTACTTAAAAAAATCAATACTTGTCTTCCAAAAGGAAGTTGGCTCAACCAATCAGCTTGTTTTTGACCCACTGGGCCACGCGCAAAACACGTTGTGAAGATTTGTGAGATTTGCAAGTCGGCTCGACTGCCAGCCTCTAAAACCATAAGAGCCTTCTCGTCGTAAATCGGCTGAGACGTTTACGTGCATTTTCACAGAAGTAGAATTACCACATAAGCATTCAAAGGGAGGTGGTACAGTGTGTGTGTGTGTGTGTGTGTGTGTGTGTGTGTGTGTGTTGTTTTAATTTTTTTCTAGTGTACTGTAATATCAAGGAAGCTCATCCAGAGACTCCATTGCATTGTCAATCTAAATAACTGTAATACACACCATTAAAACACCATGACCTCACAGCATGCTTATTAAAGGCTCCAATTATGAACAACAATAACATTTCAAGGGTTGTATTATGTGATATGAAAACTGCATCTCTCTCTCTCATTTCTTTCTCCCTGTTACTATATATATATATATATATATATATATATATATATATATATATATATATATATACCGTCTGCACTTCATGCCGCCTATTTCCAGAGGGGAGAGTGTAATGTATATAATGCAAACACTATGTAGTTACTCACTGTTGTGTTTCATAAATGAAGAAAATTGAATTCTTGTTTCATGCAGCATGAAAATAAAGCTAGAGGTGCACTCTGTGTTTATTCTCGTGCTGCTTAGATGCACAACAACAACTGTGTCAGCACACACTTCACACCCCCCCACTGAAATACTTATAATGTAATGCTGTGGCTGTCTCTCTCCTCCTAGTCCTTCCCTTCTCCAGTCAGCTCCTGTATCTCTCTTTAATTGTCTCTTTCAATCTCATTTTGTTTTCAATTTCAATTACTTAAGCGTCACATTAGCATTACTGGTAAGCACAAACAGTATTAACAACGCAATTTACAGAACGTGTGATTTCTCTCTCTCTCTCTGACCTCCCAAACACACACACACACACACACACACACCTACTATGAGTCCCTCTCATAATCATGTTGCAATCATGTGAAAAAGTGTAGACATATTAAATATTAACTGCACATTCATTCTAGGCAAGCAGAATATGAAATGAATTAATCATGGTGTATAAGGCTGTCTAGATTCTTATCCTTTATCCTTATCTGCCTTCATGTGCTGTGAAGATGTTTTGCAGGAAATTAACATTGGCCAATGAGAGAGACCAGTGTGTGTACTGTGTGTACGTATGTGCATGTGAGAGAGTGTAATGATCGGCCTATTTGAAACCTGTCACTAAATGTGTGTGTGTGTGTGTGTGTCTGTCATGTTATCTCAGTAGATGTACTAGTCACTGGTGGTATCTGCTGAGTCAGTGACACAGTGGTTGCTAGGAGCTTTCTAATGCTTAAGAAAATGGTCCTGATGATGTCATAGCGAAGTGAGCAGGGTTATCTCAGCTTGGGTTTGGAGACTACAAATTCATAACAGAAAGCCTGTAAGGAGGGTCTGACAAAAGATACTACAGAGAGTAGCATTATGGGAAGTGTAGGATCATGCATTAAGAGCTTGACCCACACTAAGGACAAGAAGTCAGGTTATTTTAGTCTTGTGGAAATCCCCCAACTTTATGAAGTTCAGTGTCTTGGCAACAAACGCTTATCCATAATGCCAAAAAAGATTATTGAAGAGCAAGAGGAGAGGAGAAACTCAATGAGTCTCTTTCAAAGCCACACTTTAGGACTACTTTGCTTTTGGAATGATTCTCTCTTAACCATCTCTCTCTCTCTTTTCATGTCTCTGCCACGTCTATCTCTCTATCTCTCACGCTTGATGGCCCCCCTGCATGCTCCTAATAACCCATGATGAGTCCTCCACACTTGAGCACCCTCCCATCAGACACCCGCTGAGGCTCACACACACACACACACACACACACACACACACACACACACACACACACACACACACACACACACACACACACACACACACACACACACACACACACACACACACACACACACACACACACACTCTCTCTCTACCCCTCTGTGTCGGACATAGAGGGGTGTGGATGATGACAGTCATCAGCAGGGCAATTAATGGGCCCGTCCCCTGGTTACAATACAACAGACAAAAGAAGCAGAAAAACAACATTAGCCAATATGGCTGGATCGGTAGCCGTATAATTAGCCTAGCATGCTGTTCCCCACTTGGAGCCGAAAAGCCAAAAGCACAGCCAGCAGTGACGCAAAGACGTGGTGAAGGAGGGAGACCAGAGTGACGTGAAGTGGCGAGAGAAGTGGAATATAAGGGAGTACAGTAAAACACACACTATTCAAAGATAAGGAGGCAGAAAATAGTAAAGAGGTGAATACACAGCAACAGCTCTGCAGTAATAACTGGCCCTCTTTTTTTTACTCTAGAAGAGGGAGAGATCGGGAAAGGAGGGAGTACCAGAGCCAAGCAAGCCTGGAGAGAGTGACGGAGGTTAAGACAGAGAACTGAGAGGGAGACATAAAGGAGAGGTGGATGAAGGGAGGGAGAGTGCTGTAGACACAGGACCATGCTCGTAGCATACTGATGCAGCTGTAAGACATGCAGTCAGCGTGGCCTCGGCTAAGCAACCAAGCATGTGCTGCAGAGGGCTGGGCTGGCTCATAACATGTGTGCATGTATGGTTGATAATGACGTTGTGTGAAAATGAGACAACACCATTGTATAAAGATGGGATTATGGACGAACAGGCACTTTTTGTGAATGCATGTGTGTTCCTGCGTTTGTACGTGGGTGTGCCCATGTGTGTTTGTGTGTGCATCCTGTGCTGCAGTGGGCGGCGGGTTGTTCATTATGCGGTGTGTGTCTCCTCCTGCAAAGCCTCTGTTATCACAACACAGAGCCCCAGCAGCTCCTATGCTAGCTCTGTTACCATACCTTAGTCCTGTGGGAGCTCCTATAGCATATTCTGCTCCTCAAGGACAGTATACTGGAGCTCCCAACAGAAACACAGACCACCATACCCCATCACAAACAGCTCAACTCATGAATTCTTGCTGATTGCCATGGTAGAACATTCCTATGTTAAGTAGTAAGTTCCATTTTGCACTATAATACCAGTAATTAACTGTACGTACTTGTATTACATGGAGTAGGAAAGATTGCAAAATAACTTAAAGGAAGAAAGTTAAGAAGGGGGGTGGGGGGAGTGAATCATAATTTCACTCTTTATGTCAGCATCCATTTGAATTACATTTTTGTGAAACAACAGGACTTCATTCAGGTAATAGTGTAACTGCTCTGCACTGTAAAATATAGCCAGAAGGCTGTCTATATAATCTCTCTCTCTCTTCCTGCTCTATTTGACTCTGTCCAGGACACAACAGGAGGCCTGCTCTCCCTTTGTGTCTCACTCAATCCCTCATAGTCACCCGATTCTCAGAAAGAAAGAGATCCAGAAGAGGATTTCATTCATTAGCAGAGATGAGAACAACTTGCAGGGAGTACAAAAGCGTCTTTTTTGACGTTCCTGGAAGTGTGCCACATTGTGAAAAAGGAAGAAGCGAAAAACGCTCTGCAATGTTCTCCTCCATCTTTAATGAAAGAGAATGAGAGAAGCTGTCGCTTTCTGTCTCCCACTGCTCCACCACAACCTGATTACTGTCTGATGATGATGGCACTACTTCCTGACATCTAATTGAAATAATTGTGTGTAATCACTTTAAAACACTGGCAGGAGACATGCAAGCGATGAGAAGTAGTTAAGAAAGGCAACGGCATTTTAATTGAATCTTCCCAGATGCATCTGATTCCATCAAACAAGTCTAAAACCACTAGGAGACAGGCAGAGGCACAGCGGTGGCTCAGTTCAATTGAGAGATGAATAGGGAGGTAATGGGTTTCGGGGCTGTGGAAGAGAGCAGGGTTTAGGTGGATATGCTTCAGCCATTCTCTCACACTCGCACACTTTATCCCACATAATCTGTAAGAAATCTTCAGAGTACCACACTGTATATCTAGGTTGACTTTCCCAAATAAACAACCCAAGCGAGGATTCTGTCGCGTTGTTGCTGAGGCTCTAAAAGCCACCTTTTCTGGCTCGGCAGCACCAAAGCCCACGGCTTGTGATCACAAAGCAAGAAACCTTGCAGCTTTTGTTGGGATGTATTTTTTAACTAAAATGCTCAGTCTGGACCTCCATGCACAGCCGCTGCGGTTCCATGGCCCTGTGTACCACAGGGCAACTCAGAAGGTTTCTGAAGGCCCATATCACACAGAGAGCCCAGGCCGGGGAGAGCCTGTCCACAGCCATTTCCCTACTCTTTAATCTCAGCGGCCGACTGGGGAGAGCAGCGCTGCACATTCCATTAATGTAAAGTGGGGCTTGAAGGCCCATAATTTATTGGCTCTGCAGACTCGCCTCCCCTCATCTCACTCATACTGGCTCCCAGCCACCAAATACTACCCCTGATACCAGATGACATGCAGCAACCTGCGCTCAGCGTTTTACGCTATTTTGTTTTCTTTCTCCCTCTCTCTCTCTCTCTCTCTACCTCTCACTGCTTCTCCTTCTGTCTACACTCTCTTTATACCTTTTGCCTCGATGTCTCTCTCAATAGTTATCCTGCTTTACCTGTCATGCATGCATATAGAGATTCCCTCTGCAGAACCTTTCTCCAGTCAGAATTAGCATAGTATTTCATCCCCGTTGCTCCCGAAGATTCTGCTATAAAAGTAGCCGAGACCCAGCTCCTTAAGCCTCTGCATCACTGATTTAACGGATATTTTAATTACTACCAAAATGACACACTCACAGAGCCTCAGATATAACTGCAGAATAACAGAACAATCCCCTGCTGAGAGAGATAGAGTGCCAGAGAAAGAAGTGTATGGAAGACTAAAAAAAAAATTGCTATGATCTGTGCTGCTACAGCAAGGCTGTCCTCCTAACCACTATGATGCCAGGCTTTGCCAGCAGAGACTGATAGGTCAGGATGGGGGACAGGAAGGTTAAAGGGGGGAGGGAGGGGAGAGAGGTAGCATCAGTGAATTCTAAACCAAACAGAAGTGAAAATAACGTGAGGAGAGGCTTGTTTATGCGACTGTTGGGCTGCCAATCGCACACATTGAGAGAGAGTGGAAGAAAAAGAAACAGAGAAAGAGAAAGCTAGAGTGTTTCTTGTTTGTAAGCTTTGTAGTTATTTAGATTACTAATTACTATTACTAACCAGGGACTGGGGTTGCAAATTAGCCTATTGGCTAGAAACTTTTATGCAACACATCTACACATATTGTTATGGCTTTGACTATGATAATTATGTATGTAATAATGTGCGCTACATTGTCCCTGACAAATAACTAATAATAAAAAATTTAAGACGGGCCATGACAGCTCTTTTTAGTCTTTTTTTTGTGATCAAATTTTTATTTTATTTTAAAGAGACAGTACGTACAGGTATATACACGCCTCAAAAATATAGCATAAAATATATATTCACATACATACCTATACATATGCATATACACAGAAACGTATGATTAACAACTAAGTAACTAACAACAACAAAAATTAAATAAATAAATGAAACCCCAGACATAACCCACCCACCCCCCTGAATCCAGAACTCCAAATCTCGGTTACATATTACACCTGAAGCCCGCGGAGGGTAGTTAAAAGTGAATGCCAAGCCTCTATTGCTGACTCTTTTGCTCCGTGGACTCTAACTGTGGACAATTCCAAGTAAACAATATTTAAATATGTTAAGACCCAAGCTCGAAATGAGAGCGAATGTGGAGGTTTCCAACGTGTGGTAACTAGTTTTTTTGCAGCCGTAAGTCCAGCCAGCAATGCTCTTCTCTCATCCAGTGTCAAACCCAGCCTTGACAAATCATTCCAAATAAGTGTAGCAGGCGAGCAGGGCAATCTAATCTTAAACAACCTAGAGAGGTTAAAGGCAACTATCTTCCAAAAGTCAGCCACTGGGGTACACTCCCAAAACAGGTTCTCAAAAGTCTCTTTTTGAAGTTATTTTGTAATCAATCTACAACTCTTGACTAATACCTTGTTACAGTCTCCTCCTGATTTTACCCTGCCCAGACCTGGAGCATAGGAATAGGTATTGTTCAAAACATTTGGATACTAGAATCAGTACCGGTACCTGAATGATACTTATTCCGATACCAATTTTATAAAATCCATTAAAAAAAAAAAGGCATTTCAGCCTTTAATGGAAAGAACGGCAAGATATGAAAGGGGAGAGAGAGAGGATGATGACAAGCAGGAAATCGTCTCAGGTCGGACTCGAACCCTGGACCTTCTGCGTCAAGGTATACACCTCCATATATGTGCGCCTGCTCTACCCACTCATCCAACCCGGCCACATTATAAAATCCATTTTAACAAAAAGAAAAGTAAATTATGGTACAAATCTTTACTTTCATTCAAATCTCCTCAAAATACAACAACCCACACACACGTGAGCCCCATCTCTGGGCGTAACTGCATGCCTCTCCGACGTGTAACACTAGACAGCCAATCACAAGCATTATTTAATCTTGGTACAAGCATGCTGCGTGCTTATTGGCTCACTGATGCCGATGAGATTCACTTCTTGTATCTAAATTTGGTACAGAATGACAAGGCACTTTTGATACTCGATAGTATCAAAGCAATTCAGTCGGTGCCATAAAAGTATCAAAGTTCAGTACCCAGCCCTACTGGAGCATTACAGAAACAGAGCTACACTGATACATGTAACTTTATAGGAAAATAACTCACAAAACAAAACTCCCAGCAGCAAAACATAGTTGCCTTCAACCTCTGACACCAGTCGGAAAAACTTCAGTCCAAACGCAGAGACAAACAGCCTCTCCTGGTAAAATAGTGACTAACTTTATGTCTAAAGAGACAGCTGAATATATTCTATAAGCTTCAGATGATGCAAGCAACAGACTGAACAGCACATGGACTCGGGATAAGGTCTACACTACACAAGGAGAATTATGTCAAATTATGTCACTTTGTGTGTAATGAACTTAATGTTCCGGGACCTCCCTCACATGTCTGGGCAGACCTGCCCTGTGTGTCTGAGTACATTGACTACACACTATTGTATCTGTTTTCTGATTTAAAGTCACTGTTTTATGTATTGTCTTTTGTTGTGTGAGTGCAAAATGTATTCTGTGTGTATTGTAGTACTCTAGAATTATGATTTAATTTGGGAAATGTACAATCTAATTAAAGAGCCAACTTTTATGTATGCAGTAAATCAATATATTGATAACCAAGTTAAAGAACCTCTGCGGGTTATTTAATTAAGGCATTTCTGTAATACTATTAGTAGACTTATGTTTGATTAGCTTCATTAGTTTGAGTATTTCTTTCATAACAGTGGCTATAGTCATTTGATCATAGTTAGGTTTACCTACAGTACACCATGTGTGGTATCATTTTACTAGCCTAAATTCAAAGTATCCAACTCCGTCATCAGCAGTGCTCCACAAACTGTGTGTGTTATGTCATGATTCAAATGTGATTTGAGTCCGATACCGCCACCGACTCTCCTGGAATCCATTCCTTCAGCCCACACATGCAAGTATTGACCAGCACATCCCTCAAATGACGATTACTGCACAACTACGAACTGCAATCTTTTTTATCCAATTCTGGTTTTTATTGAATGCTCACCACAAGAGTATTTGGTCAACAGTCTGTATCTAGTCTATATCCACGACGTTCCACTTCCGGGATTGCTCCGTTGCTGATGGAAATTTTGCCGGACTTTCTTTGTGTTGGCATTTTAAACTCTGGTGGATTTCTGAGGACTATGGTTAACTGCTCCTCAGATCTCTGCAGGGTAAATCCAGACAGCTAGCTAGACTATCTGTCCAAGAGTTTTCAGCAAAGCATTTCGTTTTCACATGCGGGTAGGCCAAGGTGAAAAGAGGAAGATTAGCTAATGTTAGCTAACATATTTATTAAAAAAAAAAATCACATTCGAATAGTAATTTCAGCATTCGAATAGTATTGATTTTTTTACTATTCAAATTACATTCGGCTTTCGGAATTCGTTCCAACAGCCCTACTATGAATCTATTAGTTTGTCTCCATCATTGTCGGCTAGATTTTCTAGTTAAACAGCTACATCGAATATAGTCTATATCCGCGACATTCCTCTTCCGGCATTGCTCTCTTCTGCTGGAAATTCCGCCGGATGTCACTCTTTTCGGATGTCCATTTTTGGATGTCTGGTACCTTCCTGCCAATAACCGGAGCACGTTTTTCCTCCCATCCAGGAATGCTGGGTGGACTAGCCAGACCCTCCTCTGCAGCGTCGCAATGGATTTTTTGTCTTATCAATAAAGATTGGTTATTATTTTATCACTACACAGTAATACTAATAGTACAATAACAGCGTCCCTCTTATCTTGCCACTGATTCTTTTTTTTCATATTTGGCACTTCAAAAGGAATCATTGAATGAGTAGATTGGTCAATCATATTCAAGTTATGTCTTACGGCGGATTTCCACCAACTGCGGAACGGCTGCGGAACGGCTGCGTGGCGGCTGCGTGCTCCGCCGTCCTTCAATACCCACCAGGTCCGGATTTGTTGCGGAACGGCTGCGGCCATTACTGACAGCTGAAGTCACGAGGACCCACGAGATCTTGCGAATTCACGTATGATCGCGCGATATAACAGGATGCAGTTTCTATAAACAGAACCACAAAACCAACAACAGTTTGTTTCAGGCCTGTCTCCGCCCATTATGATGTTTTCAAGGTGTAGTGCAGGGAAATATGATCCGCCGTGAGCACGGTGTATTTTATTTTGAAAATTAACCGGATATTTTATTTTGTTTCTCTGCTCGACTTCCTGTCCCGCACAATCTGCCCTGTGCTGAATTGCTGCGGAGCTCTCCGGCATCCGTCAAAAATAGAAGCTCTGCGTATCTGCTCCGTAGCTGGGACGGAGTCGGAACGCAGCCGTTCCGCAGTCAGTGGAAATACACACATTGACAATTGTAATACATTTCATATTCCCCAACGAATGACACCAGGATCCGCTATACTCCTACAGTTGTTACAATAAATGCCTTGAGAGGTTTTACAAGAAAAATACAAGAATGTGAGACTGCAATAAACCTCAACAGAGGGGCTGTTTTCAGTTAAACACACAGATGAAAACAAACGCCCCTAGTGGTTGTGTGTGTAGTGTGGAATTGAATTTTAGAAGGAGAACTGGGACTTGTTAGAGTTGGCAACGATTTTTTAAAGCCACAATAACAAGAGGAGGTATAGGTGGGGAAGGAACAAGCATTCAGTCTTGAACAAAGAAATGAGAAGATAAGCCACACACTGTAGGTTAATGTTACCTAATTACAGCAACAATTAAAGTGGCTATTTGTAACTTTCAGTTTGTGTTGATTCGGTGCTGTATTACTGAGTTAGTGTTACGGAGAGGTCACATACAATAATAGAGTCATTACAATAAAATTCAAGTGTTACATACGATAACTCAGCCTTCTTCGGATGTATCGTGAGCTAAACTGCGTATCACTGTCACTGTGTCACGAGCCAAAGCAATAAGAGATTATTGTAGCAAACAACGTAATAACTTAGATTAATATAGCGCATTTCATGAAACCCACAGACGCTTTACACAAGAACAGGGGGACAAGGGAAAAGGAAATAGAATCACGGACTGAAAATAAATAAAAAACGACGCTAAATGGAAGGGGGACGTAAGTTTCTGTAGGCTACTGACGTACAACCATGTCTCGCATTGTTATTTTATGAATGAAATAGACATATTACATACCTGAGGGCCAATTCAAGTCGGTTTTGAATCATTTACAATCCTGTAATTGACTCCATCTGTTGAAGCCTGAACCTTGAAGCCTTTTTTTCTGTGATGGCCCTGCCCGAGTATCAACTACAACAGATAACTTTTAAAATAAAATTAAAATACAATTACACCAATATAAAGCAAGGGCGTAACTTTGGGTTCAACACTGGGGGGGTTGAGATGTCAACATTGAAATTTTGAGGGACAAACACTTCATTTCCTGCATTCTGGTGGATTTTTCTGCAACAATTTCTGCCTTTTCTGCATCAATTTATGGTGCAAATGTCTTTATTAATGTAAAAGAAATTATAATAGGTTTTTGAGGTGGGCTGCACTGGCCGGTTTTGATTATTGGGGGGGTTGTAACCCCCATCCCCCCTGTAAATTACACCTAGTATGATAGTAAGAAATCTCCTGCTACCTTTCACCTGGCTGGATACGCTAACACAGGCTTTTCGGGTGTTACACGAAAATCTGTGACCTTTCAGAATGTGTGACTGTAGAGCCTGCCTGCTGTAAATCATTTCGTGACTTTGCGGGAAAAATGGGACCCGGGCAAATCCCTTAATAAAAAATAATAAAAAAAAAAAAATAGCTTTTCACGGTTAGTCTCGTTTGCTGTTACAGGTCATTTATAATCATTAGATGAAAAATTACACAGTTTCAGAAACATTAAAAAGTTACATATAGTAACTAATTAAACACCTGCATCTTCCCACATTTCAATTGTTCAGATACATGTGGAAAAATGCAAAATGTCTCTTAACACCACAATTTGTAGACTCAATAAGTGGAAGTTAAATGAAAAGAAAATTGAACACAGAATTAGTGAGACTATCAAGCAAGCAACGCAATATGTATGAGCTGATTAAACTGTGTACGCGGTACGACAGGAGCCGTGAGAGGGACGCAACTGGCCAGAGGGCCGCCTCTTACTTATTCATGCAAGGGGCTAGACTATCTCTGTAAATTATTTAGACCTTTTCTTTTTGTGTGCGTGTGTGTGAGTGCAGTGAGCGAGTGAATTATTAAGGTTATGTGTATACAGCCACAGTAGGGATCCTCTTTAGAGGGGTCACTGGGCATGCTGTTGAAATAACATTATTATATTTCCACTTTGTGCACATGTGTGTGTGTGTGTGTGTGTAAATCCATCAGTGAGAGGGGTTTCCCCATTTAGTGAATGGATCCTTGGGGACGTATTGTGGACAAAAAGGCCAAACTGATGCTGTGATAAACGTTACATGCTGCTGAGATGGAAGGGTGTGTGTGTGTGTGTGTGTGTGTGTGTGGGGGGGGGGGGGGGGGGGGGTGAAGAAAAGGAAGTGGCAAGGAGAAAAAGGAAACGCATTTCTTATCTTCATTTTCTTACATACATCTATGACACACTATTCCCTTTCCTTTATTTCCACCTCGGAGGGGAATAAGTGCTCGATGGAAATGTCCCTTTGTTGAGTGTACTGTCAGGACTGACTGTAGGGGTCCTGAGAGAGGTGCCTGTGAATTTGATGGGTTAACATGTGAAATGGCTATGCTAATCGCTTCGCTAATTGCGTTTCTAAACGCATGTTAGAACACTGTGAGCTATTTCACATCAAACAGCCATGGTCTAAGCTGTGAATAATGACCCCTTCAGCTTCTGCAAGGATATGCAAGCACTGGGCCGCTGATAGACAGGGTTAGTGGGCGGTTTAAAGAGATGGGAGGGAAGAGTGATGAAGGCAGAGAGGAGGGGGTGGAGAGAGGAAGAGGAGGATGAGGAAGGATGGATAGAAAGTATGACAGTTTTCTTCATAATTAATCACATCTGTCTCCCCACTCTCAATCCCTGAGTAATATTCATCTGACAGAGGAGACAGAGAAATAGGAACAGCCTTACTCAAAATACATGTCTTATGGCTGCATTACATCATGGATGATTGAGTCTACTGTCTGCTGAAGAATCTCTGTCTCTTCAACAACAGATATATCCCTATTTTTTAACGGTGGTACAAAGTGGTGAGTTTAAAGAAGCCCTCGCTCGTTGATTCTGAGGTATTCACATATTCAGTAAAGCTGACACGCAACAGTGTTTCAGACAGTTGGAACTTTTTCTCCCGTTAGGCTCCAGCTTCTTTTAAAGCTGCATTCGAACTAGGGCTGAAGTATTCCTTGAGAAACTCGAGTAACGTGATTATTAAAAATAATTCATTTTATCCACATAACTACAGTGCACTGTGTTACGCACAGAGGATTATCACTGTGACACATCGCACGTACCGCGGGCCGCCCCAACTCCCTGACAGATCAGGTTACACAGATATTATTTTATGCAATTTAAGCAATAAAAATGTTGATTTTTCTATATATAAAAAAATAGTATATTTACTATTGCTCTTTATTAAAGCTAAAGTATATGTTATTCTTTTCCGATTACTGGATTAATAGATGGAATAATAGCTAGAATACTTACTAAAGTAATTAATAGCTGCAGGCCTAAGTCGAACCGACAATAGCATTGTGTCCAGAAACATTGAGAGCTACAGCAAAAAAACTAAGGGCAACCAGGCAGAAAAGTTGATCCCTGCACAATTGCAATCTGCCATCCAGCAACAGTGCACTGGCCGATCAAATCCATAAAACCGCGCATTCCGGGCAGAATACCTTGTAGTATGTACAGTATAGCATTGTACTGATGAAAAGAATGATTGCTGCTATGATAGCTTTCCAGGTACACCAGTGTGCAGTGTTGTTTTGTCTGATCTTAAGGCTATTGTGGGAGGGATCAGATTCAACATCTTCTGACTATGTGAGGTGGAGAATTTGATTTGGAAGAAATGTAAATGCACTAGTGCAGCAATGATTCGGGTTAACCATTAATCCAATTTTTCTGTTAAGGATAGGCCAAGGAGGATTAAGAATTTGCTGAAATATACAAAAGGAAAACTACTGAATCATCTGCTGTACAGCTTGAAGAGGCCTTGTGACTTAGCTTTTTATTAAAGTGCACTAAGCATCTTACTATGAAGATTAGAGGACCCTGAGTGTCTGAATGTCTTAAGATAAAACTAAACAAAACTGGTTCTGGCTGGGATTTGTTATGTAAACGGAGACCATATGTTTTCTCGCCTCACAGTTTTCCTTGAATTGGGGTGGCACCTAAATCATGGTTGCAGCTGCTGTGGTCTTGCTCGATGCCCTGCTGTGCCCCGCTACGCCCTGCTATGCTCCGCAACACCCCACTACGCCCTACTTCGCCCTACTGCGCCCTGCTGCGCCCTACTACGCCCTGCTGCGCCCCACAACGCTCTGCTTCGCCCTACTACGCCCTGCTGTGCCCTACTACGCTCTGCAACGCCCCACAACGCTCTGCTTCGCCCTACTACGCTCCACAACGCTCTGCTTTGCCCTACTACGCCCTGCTGTGCCCTACTACGCCCTGCTGTGCCCTACTACGCCCTGCTGTGCCCTACTACGCCCTGCTGTGCTCTACTACGCTCTGCAACGCCCCGCAACGCTCTGCTTCGCCCTACTATGCCCTACTTCTCCGTACTATGCCCTGCTGTGCCCTACTACACCCAACAACGCCCTATTACGCCCTACTACACCCTACTACATACTGCAACACCCTGCTATGCCCTACTACGCCCTGCCACGCCAGAGGCGGAGTGGCAATCGGGAAAGTCTGAACTTTCCCCAAGGGCTGGTCTGATAATAGTTATATATTGCAAGTTCTTAGCAACACCATCCGGCAGCCCGGCCGCTGCCCGGCCGCTGCCCAGCCGCTGCCCGCCCGCTGCCCAGCCGCTGCCCGCCCGCTGCCCAGCCGCTGCCCGCCCGCTGCCCAGCCGCTGCCCGCCCGCTGCCCGCCCGCTGCCCGCCCGCTGCCCAGCCGCTGCCCGCTGGTCAAACTGTGCAGCCTCTACTCAACCCGTACGGCGGGCCGCAGCAGCCTCTTATTTCAATACAAACACAGGCTAATCAGAAAGCACTAACGGTCACAACCATGACTAGGATTTTCAGAAATATATATTTTTTTGTTCCCACTCCGCCGCCGCGCCCCGCCCTGCATCGCCCCGCTCTGAACTGCTACAACTATTATTTCTAGTCATAGTTCCACTATCTTTATTGTTACTATAACTGCCACTGCTCATCACTCCAACTGCTATAATTATTATGAATCATATTTCTCCTTTCCCCTGCATCTTGCTGCTACACGGTCTCCATGGTGATCATAATGGATGGATGGTAGTCGCACCCTTCACTCCTGCATAACCTTAGCACAGGTAATCTTCTGTAACAGCCTGGTCTCCTTTACATATCTCCCCTCTGATTCACCACAAGCTCCCCAGAGAAGACCTCATCATAATGAGGAACATATTCTGGGACCCCTGAAACAACCTTCTACACCCCCTTTCATCGCCCCAGCTATACTCATCCATTTCCCCCAATTTTCTAGCCTCCACCTCCCCCACGTCTGCATGTTAATAGAGTAGCCAGGATTCATCATGGTCACAGACAAGTGGATTCACCCAAAGGTGAAAGCAGGACTTACATATTCTGCAGGAGAGATCATTTGTCTCTCGCTATTTTAAAGCAGCAAAAGCTACAGCAGACACTTGATATGTAGACCCACTGCCAAAGAGCTATTAAGGAAAGCTGTGTCACTGCACTTACAAACACTTAGACAATGTAAACAGGCTAATGTTAATCGAAAGGGACAGACTGACTTCTTATGGCTTACATTTAGCCTAGCTTTTAGCCTAGCGCTGAGGTAACAGCCGCTGTCATGGGAATGCTAATAAATTTAAGGAAAACAAAGCCCGGTTAATGAGAGCCCTGAGATCACACACACACACACACACACACACACACACACACACACACACACACACACACACACACACAAACAGTGACAGGCTCTTCTCCTTCCACACTAATTAGACAGGAAGGACTATATGTGAAGGAAGAGCTAACTAACCGACCACATCAATACTGCATCGTGCAAGCCTGTCTCGGCTGTTGGCCTCAAAGACACAGAGGGAGGAGGGGATGGAGAGGAGAGACAAATTAGAGAGAGGGCAAGACAAGGAGGGCAGAGAGAAATGAATGAATCTGCAAGAATGAAGATGAATTCACATGAACGCCTGTCTGGGTGTGATCCACACACATGAAACATGTAGTGTGAGGGGAGATCCAATCCACACATTACAGTATCGGAAGTGTTGAAGAGCCACCTTGAGTGAGCTCCGCTGTCACCTCTTTGCATACATCCACCAGCTGTACTCATACGCAGTGTACTCACACATGGCGACATTGGAATTCAGATACATGCATGCATGCAGAAAGGTAGTGGTCTTGTTAAAATATTGAACAAGAGTAAGAGTCTACAGCCATGCTACAGCCCGTAGAAGCTGTAATTAAGCACAGCAGTGCTTTGAGCTAAATGCTAACATGAGCTTGCTAACACGCTTAAAATGTCAATTCTAATTCAATTCCAAGTATAATTACTTGTAACCACTAACCACCCCCCCCCCCCCACCCCCACCCCCCTTTTAGTTTAGCATGCTCTTATTTGCTAATTAGCACTAAACCAAAAGGAGCAACTGAGGCTGATGTGAACGTCATTAGTTTTGTAGGTATTTTATTACAAACTATAGCATTGCACAAAATGAAATTCTATGGAAAAGTCAGGGGATCATCAAAGTAGGACACATCATTGGAAAATATTTTGATATTTGACTGGAAATGTGCAAACTTTGACTTGCAGGTGGTGCTAGAGAAAAACCATCAGAAAAACCATTAGATGGGACACATTTTGACAACAGTTAACCACAACCACAGTCCTAAACTTACCCAAGTGTTTTATTGGCCTAAACCCAACAAAACATGGAATGCAAGACTCAAACCCCTTACCCTGTATGGGCCAAATACTCAAGCGCTAGCCCAACCCGACAAAGACTGCAACTTTTCAGGCTGAGACCGACAACAATCACTTTACTTTACGGCGCAAAACGAACCTAGGGGTCAATAACAGATGTGTACCCACTTGATCGCTCTCTGGAACATGTTTTCATACTAATCAAATGTGTTTGGAGCTTGAAACAAGCTAGCGTGGACCGCTGATTAACTTACAACGCTAGTATTGTATGTACAGACAGTTTATTAAAAAAAAAAAGTTTAGAAAGACAGTAGCTCCCAAGACGGCGGCCGCCTGTATACGAGAATGCTACTGTCTTTATAATCTATCTTTCTAATAAACTGTCTGTACACTTACAATGTTCTCAATGCTTCGGTTAACATGTAGGGACCCTCATTATGCTACCGTTGAAGTGTGGTGATATTTTGAGCCTTTTTAGTGGTATAATAAGCAATTTCTTTTTACTTTCCCTAATACTAGCGTTGTAAGCTAATCAGCGGTCCGCGCTAGCTTGTTTCAAGCTCCAAACACATTCGATTAGCATGAAAAAATGTCCCAGAGAGCGATCAAGTGGGTACACATCTGTTATTAACCCCTAGGTTCGTTTTGCGCCTGAATTGTCCTTTAAGCTCTTTCTGATGCACGCTCTCCAATACACTCAAACATACACATGATGCTCTGTATTATCAACTGAAATGTCACATGTAAATGCATGTGAATAAAATGTCTATGTATAATATTAATACAGTTATATATAAAATGGGCACAATGGAAGGAGAGAAGTTAAATGAGCCCAGAGTCCGACCTGAATCGACTCAGCGGGTCGGGCCGCTTGGGTTGCATTTCCTATAAAATGTATTTGGCAAAGCAGAGTAGTGGTATTTAAAAATCATGTTGTAGAACACAGGGTTAACGTAAGTGATGTTGATTGCCACATGCAGCACCACCAGAAGAGCGCCAGTGTTTGGTTTAAGCTAAGTTAAAGCCTCATCCTCAAGACATCTTCTCCCCACCCCCCACCAGATACTCTCTCCCCTCCATCTCCCATCTCTCCGTCTCCGTCTCTCCAGGAATACTAACCGCTGGGCTTTTCCCCTCCCCGGCCTTGACCTGATATTGTTGCCACTCCTTTTCTACAAGCCCTAGGCGATGGCTGAACTTCAACTAGGTTAGGGGTGGGAATGGAAAAAGGTGCAGTTACACCAGACATGCAGTGAGTAGAGGAGTGTTAGCTTAATAACCACCCAGCAAAGGTTTGGGGAGCGATACCACTCCATCTCTCTCTCGTCTGAATCTCTCTCTCTCTCGCTATCTATCCATCACATCTCTACATTCCATTTTCTACCCCTCACTTCCAATCGCTCCCCCTTTCTTGCAATCTTGGGTCCTTTTTATCTGTCTCTGCCTCTCCTATATCTCCCCCTCTTTTACACTCTCACTCATTCTTCACTTCTCACTCTCTCTTGTACAATCAATCAGTTCTGAATTACTCATTTACTCTGTCTCTCAGTGCTGCATATTCTCTCTGCCACCGAGGACTCCATTAATTTTCTCCCCTCCTTCACTCTCTCTTTCTCTCTACTCTGCTTGATAGAATCAGATGCTATTTGTCTATTAAGGGGCCACAGGGATATTTAATAAAGGGCCTGTAATAACTGTGTGTGGCTGCATGCGTGTGTGCAGGAGTGTGCATTTCCGACCAGGCGGTTGAATATCCTTCCATTCTCCACCTTGATGAGGAAATTAACATCTCCGATGTGGTGGCTGATGAAAAGTCATCTCGACGCCAATGGTGAATGTCGCGCCTAATTTTCTATTTAGCTACAGTAACCCTAACCAACTCTAATTGATTAGGTGATCAAAAATAATTGGTATTAGGCCACAGCTATGGATTCATTTGTCTTTTATGAATACTAATTGACCCCAGACTGCCCCTGCGCCCACACCTCCCCTTTCTCTGGCGCTCTTCCTTTCCTTTGTAGGACCTGCAAGTCACTGTACATTCTTCCCATAACCTCACTCGTCCGTATGTGTGGGGGGCGTCATGTCGGTGTATTTTCCTCTGCTTGTGTACGTGTGATTAAGTATTCGTCTCTCAGCTATCTAAATAATCTAAACAAGCATCATTTCCTTAACCCATTTTTGACATTTATGAGGCCTGGTAAAAAATAATATGAAAGAAAATGCATCTCCCCCTCTGCACCCCATACTGAGCCCCTGGCACTCCTACACTACATACAATTCAATCACACACACACACACACACACACACACACACACACACACACACACACACACACACACACACACACACACACACACACACACACACACACACACGGCAGATACAAATAAACATATAAGCTACAATACATGCTTGCACATATAAATACACACACACACACACACATAGTGTTAAGTGTGTGTGTGTGTTAAGTCACAGAGCAGTAAAGTGAAAAAAAGAGATATTGAGAATGATTGGAGATTGATGTTAACTGACTGGTTTTGCTGCTTCGCCACCAATGAGCTATTAATCAGACTGGTGGGATTCTCCAGAGAATATTTTCCTTTACAGCGAGGCCGTGTTACCAGACACACACAGATAAGAACACCAGCACGCCCACAAGACTAAACTGAACCCTTATCACTGCTTATTTGCTTTCTCTGGCAATGCGTCTGTGGCAGAAACAAGAAAATGCTAGAATGTATACACACACACACACACACACACACACACATTCATCTCTAGCAACCCTGCAAAGGCTAAGGCTTTAAGGCTGTCATGGCAACCATTCTGCAAAAGGTGTGAGTGGTCAAGGGAACGACGTGCAGAAGAATGTTTGCTGAGAGGAGTATGTAAATTTGCAACACATAACAGGAACATACAGTGTGCACGCACGCGCACGCACACACACACACACACACACACACACACACACACACACACACACACACACACACACACACACACACACACACACTTTAGCAGTACACTAAGTTTTCTCATGAGGCAGAAAAGACACGTTCAAAACCAGTGTATCCTAAATAACGAATAAACAGACAAACATGTAGTGACAAGTCAGGGTAAACATTAATTTGTTACCGCCACACAATAGGAAGTGACAAGTTGGTTCAGATGGTCTTTAAAAAACACGCCCAGACATTTAATTAAAAATATGGAAATGTGCTCACAGTTTGGAGGCCATCAAATTCAACTTAACAGGAAAAAAAAACAAAACATTTCTGACTACATTTCAATTACAGTCTCTCTGCGCATTTTTCACCAGCTCCACTGAAACAGAGGGGGGAGGGGGGGGTGGATTTTCTTTCAGCGGTCTGAAATCAGACATCGAACATAAGGTTCGTCTTCAACTAAATGACAATTGCTAAGGCTCCAGCTGAACACAGACGAGATTAAACATCAACATTATTATTTATGATTAAAACGCTCCAACCTCTCATGGAGATGGTTGATGAAAGACCTAATGGGAAAACTATTAGCAAGATAAATACTATCTTTTTTATAACAGTTGTTCCAATCACAAATTGTTTTCTTTTGCCGTCTCCCACTGATTTATAGAAAAAGAAACCACTCAACACGCGTGCATTCTTAGATTTCTGCAATTATTTATACGTGCAAGGGTGCACAGGGATGTGCTGAATGTTTATTTGCCATACCAAAAGGGCAGTGTGGTCATATCTCAGGCCCTTTCCCCCACCGCAGGTCCCCTGTGCCCAATTAGAGAGGAGAAAATCAAACCAGTCAGGGCTTGGAAAATGATCGATCACTCTGACCCCATGTGTGTAACATATATGTAACATGTCAGGCTATAAGCTGGGCTAATACATTAGCTAACACATTTGTTGACCCAACAATCCCACGGTGACTCGAACATTTGTGCCGTGGATAGTTCAGCAAACGGGAAATGACAAAACTGTCAAGGTATCATGTAACAAGTCAGCTTTTTATTGATGGTTTAGTCTTATTCTTATGTGCATTTATTCAAAGTGAACTCTGTGGTTCAGTTTACACTGGTGGGATAAGGTTAAGATCTATGCAAATCAGCTGTAGTCATTCAATATCCGCATAAGAGGTATAGCAATCTGAATCCCCCTGCATTACCCTAATTAATCATTCATACTTCACATCTACATATTCAAATTACCTTAGCTTAAAGTCAAAGCAAGTGGGGGAGGAGGCAGAAGAAGTCACAAAAGGATAAGTTGCAGGAAAGAGGAGAGAGGAATGCAAAAACGAAAAGAAAAGAAGAGTGGGCTCCTGTTTATGTGATTTCTGTAAAAAAAAAAAGAAAAAAAAAAAGGTTTTGTTCCGAAATCTTGGATTCATCTTGGGGCCCTTGACGCATCCAAACAGCGTTGCAGCAAGCAGTTAGCCTGTGACCGTGCAGTGCTGTCTGCATTAGCACTCAGGTCTCCTGGTTACTCAGAAGAAGCCGTGTGCTGTCAGAGCCACAGCACCAAAGTCTTTATGGCCACAGCTGACAGACTCTAACCTCTGCCCTATTAGTGAACATACTGGAAGCCGCTGTGCTCGCTTCCTTCTGTCTCTGTGTGCCTCATCTGAGAGCCCTGATTGGGGCTTCAGGGAACCAGGAGACAGAAAGCATGGTGACAGAGAGAGAGCCAGAAATAAAATAAAAAGGCGAAGAGAGAATAGGGGAAAAGGAAAGGCAATATCAGTGGGAGAGAGAATCAAGACATTCAAAATATTTCAAATAAATGGGTATGGGTTGGTTCTATATATATATATATATATATATATATATATATATATATATATATATATATATATATATATATATGTCTACATAGCTAGTGTATGTATGGCTAAGATAACTGCAACAGAGACATGAGGAAAGTATCAAAGTGGACATGGGACAAAAGGAAGAAAGATAGAAGAGTGACAGAAGGTGAAAAACAGGTGGAGGGGAGTGAGAACATGAGAGGCATGTGGTGGGAGTGGAGTGTGGTGTGTAGTGAGGGCTGTGTTAACCTGTGTGTTATCGATGCTGTGAACCAACCCCCCCTCTGTTATCGTCTACTGGTACCCCCTGGACCCTGCACGCACAAGATAATTCAGATCCTGGAGGAGCTTTGGGGGTGAGACAAAACACATCAGCAATAAGAAACAACTGGCATGTATTTAGTTTAATACATTTGTATCTGTTCAGGTGTGTAATTTGCCTTTAACATTAAAACGCTATTCTATGCTTCGATACGATGTGGAATCTACGTAAAAAGGGGTGTTTTCACAATAATATATTTAGAAGCCAAATCACTTTGATTTTTTCCATAGCATCAAACGCTTCCTTTTTTTGTCACTGATGAAAGTGTAAAGCAGTTAGAGCTGCAGAGGACACATGCACATACTGAGCATTAGCCTTAAGATTGCAAAGGTTAGCTAAAAACTGGGGTGAGGGGCTAGTGAAGGCCCAGCGCTGCAGGTAGGGGGTGTCTTGAGTGGGAGTGGGGGTAGGAGAGTCAGGCTTGGCTGTTGACTGGGTGGTTTGGCTGGCTGATGAGTGGTGAGGCTGGCTGTCAGTGCGAGCCTGTAATTGAGGGTTGGTGTGAGCTTTCCCCATATAGTCCCTATATTCCCCGACAGCTGCAGCACAGTACGGGCTGTTCACATATAGCTGTGGTAATAATGATCTGCTCCTACAGACTGGACTCAAATGCATCTCTTTATCAGCTGCTTTACACAGATGAAATGTGGTGCATGTACAGGTAAGACTATAGGTGTAAGAGATATAAATGTGTTATTCAGAACTCAGACTCTAAACTATAATGATCTAATGCATAGACAATGGGTGGCTGTTTGATGCAGCAAGAATAACATGGACTACTTTTTTGAAGTAACTGACCTATACGACTCCCACAAGAAAGAGACACACCGAGAGAAAAGCGTTTTTTTTCCTGAGATAAAAAAATAAAATCCTTCATTTTATATTTCGATCCATAGCTGAGTGATGTGTTTGGTAAAGTGTAGCTCCCCAGGGAGTCCGGGCCTGTGATCCGGCGGTGCTGCAGGTTGAAAGGGAACTCACATCTGCTAGTGCCTCAAATCCGCCGCATCAATAAACCAGACTTAAATGTATTTCAGTTTACCATTTGCTCAATTCGTGCTGGCATTTCTAAACTCTTTACAGCCGCCCCTTTCTTTCTGTCCCTGTTTCTCTCTCTCTCCTTCTGCCATGTTTTCTTTTCTGACAAGGATGGTGAGGCCTGTAGCATTATATACAGTACTCCTGCCATTCCCTTGCTTTTATTCTTTCCCAATCTCTGCCCTCTCTAAAAGCGAGGGGATTTGTGGCTAACCCCTGCAGTATTAGTTTCTGTTGAATTTGGGTGATCCGCACACTTTGTCTGGCCAATGGAAAAGCTGTGTTGTGTCCTGGCTGTCCCCTGATCTGCCCTAACACACACATGGTGCCATTCCATGTAACTCAATTGGAAAGCTTGGAACAAATCTTCTGCATGGAAGGTCACCGAGGCCCTGAGGACCCCTCACACTTGACACAGTCGCCCACAGATGTGGCCTGCCTGTACAGCACCGAGCGGTCGCAACGGATCCAGAGTTTTCAGCGGGAGGGGTCAGGTTTGGACCGAACCAGAGTCATGCTCCACTGGGCCACACAGACGAGCTGCTGTTGCTCTAATTGGCTGCAGAGCAGGAATGAAAGCCCAGTACACTACACTCATATTAGCCTCTGCTTTAAGGACAATAGGAGTTGAAGGACCACAACAGCAAAGCAGACAAGAATTAATGATGGCCATTACGGCTGCCAGCAACCACAAACCGTTAATTTCAAACCAGGTTTTTACAAGACGGGTAATTAAGGGCTAAGTACGCCAAGCTGCATCTTCCGGCATGTAATATTTCTGCGTTTAGTGTAAAACGTCTGACAGTGAGTTTCAATTTTAGATCTCAACCCCCACTTCTAATCTGTCTTGACTGTAGCTTTGGGCTATTTGGCAAAAACATTTATGTTCGTTTGGTTTAATGCCTTAAATTAGCCCACATCACACTGCTCTCAGTCTGACCTGTTTAACGCATCCTGACACCAGCAATTCTGCAAGCGTCTATCCCTCCGTGCTTCTCTACTCCAACAGGGGAATTCAAAGACACATATTTTGATGAGGATATAAAATTAAAACGAGTGCGAGAGCCCACGAGCGGAAGAAAGAGAGAGAAAGGAGAGGGTGTTTTTTCATGCTGAGAGTCAAAGGATTTTAAGTAGCCTGTGTAAAGAGGTGATGTTAATTGCCAACATTTCCTCTCCCTCTCTCAGCTTCTCCTTTCATGTGTGCGGCGTCTGGCAAACCAATTTGCACAGGCAGCATCAAGGAATTTCTGTGTGCAATCAGATAACAGAGAGCCAGAGCTCTGACTCAAGATAATGGCTGGATTTATGGGAAATCTCATCACATGCTTTCTTCTTCTCACCTGTAAGCAAATCAGAAACACAAACAGGCAGATCAACAATGAAGAAATCCATGCCCGCTTGTGTGCATGCATATATATTCATCCACAATATGTAAACGAATGAAACATGAAAAGAGGAGACACATCCAGAAGGAGACACGGGAATCACAGCATTCAGAAAGGAGTCGTCGCGAAGAAATCCTGCAGATGCGATTTTAACAAGTTCACGACATTCACCCACTCTGACAGCCGACTTGGTGAGAATGACGTTGGCGGGAGAGCAAGAATGAATAAACTCCATCTGACGTGGTGATGAGCCCTGACCTTTCTGGATGAGAGGAGGAGGATGGACAACAGGAGTCGTACTGCTGTGGGGGTGGCTGGGTGACACAGACGCAGGAGAAAGAGGGGGGCCCTTATTCACTTGTGTCTGTGAATGCGTGTGAATGCAGGACACGCATACCCACGCATTGGAGGTACAGTATGTCCATGTTTGTCAGCCAAAAGCTACAGTTCCTTCAAAATATGACATGGATCCAGTGTGATGGAGGCAGAGCCGGAGCAGAGGGATGTTTAACCCTGCTCAGGGCTCCTGTGTTTGGCTACAAAGGCCAGACCTTGTAGCCCGTGTCTCTCCACCAGAGGTGGAAGAAGTATTCAGATCCTTTACTTGAGTAAAAGTACTAATACCACACTGTAAAAATACTATGTTACAAGTAAAGGAATTGAAAATGTTACTTAAGTAAAAGTATGTCAAAATCATCATAAAAATGTAACCAAAGTATTAAAGTGGCCATATTATGCTCATTTTCAGGTTCATAATTGTATTTTGAGGTTGTATCAGAATAGGTTTACATGGTTTAATGTTGTACAGCACATTGCTGCAGCTCCTCTTTTCACCCTGTGTTCAGGTCTCTGTTTTAGCTACAGAGTGAGACCTCGCAACTTCTGTAACATCTTTGTTGGCAGTCGCACATGCGCAGTAGCTAGGTATGGATTACATGAGCTAGCTAGCCGTTTCTCCAACTTCGGACTGTACAAGGCAGGATTAGCCGGGAGACTTCTTCTAAACGAGGGCGCACTTCCAACTTTGCGTGGAATACCTGCAGAACAGGGACATGAAGTAGTTCTATACAATTTATTTTGTATATTAGGGTGAATTTGTGTGTGTGTTGTAGCAGTGGTTTGTCCCAGAATCCCAGAAAAAATGATTTTCTTTCATAATATGGGCACTTTAACAGTAAAAGTACTCAATGCAGAAAAATCCTCACATTTTACAGACTGTAAACAATCCAAACAGTTCAATCAACTAACTGTTTAATGGTATAATCATTTCAGCTGGACTTGTAGGCCGTTATATTGTTGGGTAGTTTTATTTATAATAAAACATCGTATTTTATAGTTTTATGTGCAAAAATGTAAAGTAATTAGTAACTAAACCTGTCAGATTAATGTAGTGGAGTAGAAGAAGAAAGTGGCATGAAAAGAAAAGATTCAAGTACAAGTACCCCAAATTTGTACATAACTACAGTAGGCTACTTGAGTAAATGTACTTAGTTACAGTCCACCACTTCTCTCCACTTTCAGGAGATGCAAACAGAAACACAGATGAACAAAACTATGCGGGTATCTGCATGTGTACAAAAGCAACAAAAAAAAAACTATTTCCAGAAATGATAATTTTATGAAGCATTCTACTCAGTTCAGGTAAAACCTGTGCAGCTCCCTGGTTGCCTCTCTCCTTCCATCTCTGTCTCTCACTCTGTCGCTCTCCTTCTCCTCCTCTGTCCCTCCGGCTGGGAGAGACATAACAGCTAGTGACAGAAGTTAAGTGATTCCCAATCATGCCGTTCGCACAAAAATCCTGCAGCAAAACACTGTCTTGCACATGGATACTCATACATGCACCCACACACACAGAATTACACACACAAACACATCAGATTATGAGACAGTTTGTACTCTTCAAACCGCCTATGGTCGTTGTGCGCCTGCCTGCATGCATATGTTAATATTGTTTGCATATCCATCCATTCTTTTTGCTATGGCTCCCCGAAACACCCCTGCAGATAGAAATGAGCTAGTAGCTAAAACTGGTACAATACACCACTTCTTACATGGTCCCTGACTAATACATGTAATCAACTAAACTGATGCATCCTATGCGGACTCTCTCTCTTCGACACTCTGCTTCTCGCTCTCCTCCTTTCCATTAAAATGAAAATGTCAACATCAAAGTCTCTGTCCAAATCTCTTCTGCATCCAGAAGTGAGGTGTAGGAGGGAACGTCTAGACTAGCCAGCAAGAGTCCATATCCACAGAAGTTAAAACCACTTAGTCAGCAGGAGATGTCATGCTACAATTATAGCATACTCGCACCCACTCACAGGCATGCACATACACGCACCATTCACCTCTGGCATTCAGCCAGAGATAGATGCGGGAGGAGGAGAGAAAGTAGTCAAGATGGGCATATTTTCCCTTTTAAAAAGATGCCGATTTTGTGTTGACTGAGCAGCTCCGCTGCCATGATTAAAGACGTGAACAACTACCTGAAGATGATCTGACAGTCCTACTCATGCATCACAGACCAGAGACGCTGGTCAAAAGAACTAACAACTAAGGGAGTGTGATTTAGTGAAGTGAGATGCTCTGCTTACAAAGCAGAAACATTTTCTTTATCTTTACATCAAAGGAATATCTACAAACAAACATGTAAGCCAACTGAGCAAATACATGCTCAATATAGATGAATATAGTACTGAATGCTGACAACCAGTCCCATAAACTTTAAGCTCTGTCTTTGTCCATTTACTCTACTTCCACTACATCCACTGTGCTAATTAATACACAAGCAGGAGCATTTGGAACCATTAATCAGGCATTTACGAGACCAGTCCGAGCATTAAAAAGGTTATTTGCCTAATAGATAAAGAGAGTGTGTAGTGAAGCTGAGGTCTGTAGCAGTGGTAAGAGCCTTCCTGATCCTCAACACTTAAATACACAGAATAAATAACCACAAAGTCACAACAACTTGCAGTCGTTTGCTAAAGGTGGTAAAAAGTATTTCATTAAAAGGTTCCACAAAGGTTCCACAAATACTGTCTGTCTAAATCTGTACCTGTATGAAATATGTGTTTTTTGAACATTAAAAGCATGTTATAGTAGACACCAAAAAAACAAGTAAGAACCTGAAAATGAGCATGATATGGGACCTTTAAATATACAAAATCCTGTACTACTGAGATGTACCACATTTCTTATTTGGTCATTTGGAAGCCGAGTGAGAATAAAACAAAGACTTTTGAGCAGCGGATGGGAAGTGCTCCTCATTAGTGTTTTTATTAAAAAGAGGCCTTTTAAGTTATTTTGCAAGGTTGTTGAATTTTAATAACCCCCTCACTGTGCTCCAGACAGCAATGTGGTGGTGAACACAGATACGAGAGGAGAAGTAACAAGTGAATGGAAAGAGAGATGAGGAGGGAGAGAAATGGAATTAGAAAGAAGGAGCAGAAGAAAGAGAGGAAAGTAAAAAATCAGATGGTGAGACCAGAGAAGATGAAGAAATAAGAGTGAGAGAGGGTGTGATTCAAATTAGTCTTTTAGTGGCGAGATAATGAGATAAAAAGAGGAATGATGACATAGCTGTAAAGATCTGAAGAGACGACTGAGCAGAAGGATTTAAATGGAGGAAGGGCGGGTAAATGGGGTGGGTTAAAAGGACCAGTCTCTTTCTGTGTCTATTTATCTGCCTACAGTATGTATATCTACCAGTTCTCCTTCTGCCTGCATCTCTCTGCCTTCCACTATTTCAGACAGCAGACACACAGTCGCTGCCTGTAAGCCGTCACTGACGTGTCACACACTGATGCCACTTTCCTGTTGTGATCTTCTTGTCTGAATGACAGCTTGCTCTCTCTGGCATCAGCAGGACGCACACACATGCACAAACACAAAAACCAGACACATGCACCCACTTGCTGTGGTGTTTGCTCTGAGGTCGAGTACTGTCCAGCCTTGAGCAGTCTACTCCGCAACATGGAGCTCCTTCATTCGGAGTTTCTCCCCCAAGTTTGAATTTCACGAGGAACCCAAAGTAACTTTCTCCATCACTGCGAGCTTTGCAGAGTGTCACAACAAGAGTGTGATCCAACTATACAACATAGGTTTTAGGGATGCACCGAATCCAGGTTTTTGGAGTTCGGCCGAATACCGAATCCACTGGTTAAGATTCTGCCGAATCCGAAACTGAATACCGAATCCTACTCCCATCCTCAGTCCATTAACACAGTAAACGCATTAATGAAGTAAACAACGTCCACAACAGTGTATTTTTCATGTTATTTACCTGAAGTTGCTACATTCTGGCTGCGGTCTGTAGATTCCTTCATGCACAACTCGTATTCTTTCAGATGTTTCATACGCAAATGTAACAGCGGTGATGTTGTGTATTGTTTAGGGTCCTCGCCACCTCGGCATTGCAAATTGAACATGTAGCTGGACTTGAATGGCCTTCTTTTGACTGAAAGTACTGCCAAACTACACTTTTTATGCTCACGAGTTTCTCACACTGCATTGAACGCTCCACCTACGTAAACACCTTTCCGTAATCAACGGCGGCGTCATTACGTCGACCAGCGTGGCACGTGTAGTGCGAACGTAGGGTTCGGTGAAAAAAAATTCAGAAACTGAACCCCATCAAAAAGCCCAATATTCAGCCGAATGAGAAAGCCGAATCCTGGATTCGGTGCATCCATGATAGGTTTGAAAGCTTTCGGGATCCATATCGCATCTGGGTGATGCCGTTGAATGTGCGTTAGCATGTTGGATGTGTTTCCATTCACATACCCTACAATGGTGGAGCAACACCGACACACCATCCTCATCTTATACACATCTCGCTCAGATTGTGTTGCTAACCTACGCACCTGTTGACAGGGGCGTGAACATACATTTTGGGCGGCAGGTGCTCAAGGGACTTAAAAAGGCCTAATAGTTAATAAATCATTATTTATTTGAAATTTAAACAAAACGTTAAATATAGTGACACAACTCTGACTACCTTAACTGATTTTATTTCCCTTGCACAATTGTTCAATAGATTTATGATAATGAGAGAGAGAGAGAGAGAGAGAGAGAGAGAGAGAGAGAGAGAGAGAGAGAGAGAGAGAGAGAGAGAGAAAGTCATCTCCCGATCTGATATTTAGATTTTATAATCAATAAATACATTTGTTTAACAGGGAAGCAAAAAAACAGAACATGCATCCAGAAATAAGGGCACTTTCTCTCAAGGAAGAAAAAAGGGCAGGTGCTCAAGCCCCCTTTTCTTTTTTAAGATTATTTTGTAGGCATTTTAGGCCTTTATTGACAGGACAGCTGAAGACATGAAAGGGGAGAGAGAGGGAGGAATGACATGCAGCAAAGGGCCGCAGGTCGGAGTCCAACCTGGGCCTGCTGCGTTGAGGAATAAACCTCTATATATGGGCGCCTACTCTACCAACTGAGCTATTTGGGCGCCCGTCGAGCCCCTTTTGATGTCTATGTGTGCGCGTGCCTGCCTGTTGCTAACGGCGTAATGCTATGGCTAAAAGTTTCCCGGAGGAACTCGCACTTGTAAACTTTAGTTCCGCGTAACTTACGTGCATCAATTTACATACCGTGTTCTGCATGTGTCTGTGTGCACCAGACTGTGACTCATGACAAACTATTAAAGCCCTACCCAAGAGTCCAAAAACATTCCAATCAGTGGGAAGCGGTGCAATGATCAGAGCTACAGGCTTAGGAATAAGACATGTAGCAATTACCTGTGGTTCTCTTTAAAAGTCAACAACCCCCCCCCCCCCCCCCCCCAGACTGAAAATGTACATGGGTATTTAGTATTGTTGTTGATGGATTCAGGTCCAAATCTTAACATTTTAGGGAGAAGCATCGGCATTCTACATATTGGGAAAGACGGAGGGAAAAAGATTCAGTTATGAAAGAAAAGAGAAGGAAGAAACACATGCTTACGTTCATTTTTACTTATTTTATAACACCACCACTGGGAGGAAAGGCACATACACACCCACATGTGCACGTACACACTAAAGTGAAATACTTGCATAAATGACAAGTAGCAAACATTTGGCC
>CM042322.1:4356870-4359370 GCA_023566125.1 Zingel zingel
CCCACACACACACACACACACACACACACACACACACACACATCACAGACATCATCTCATCCATATAATCCTGACAGCCAGCATTGCTCTGCAGATAGATATTACTTAGCTGTATTGCATTGCTTGCACTTGCAGCAGAGAAAAGCATATTACTCACAAATGCCATTTAGGCGTGAGACTGTGGCTGGCTGCTCCAGACAAGCTGTGTGGAAACAGTTTCCCTCCCAGCACTTGTCCTGTGACCAACATACAGTCACCACATAATCACCACAGTGCTGCTTTGGCACTTCAGTCACAGTGAGACAAACTCTTTTAAAAAGGTTAAAGTCTGGAATGCCATTACTTTTGAGCAATGGTACGTTCTTTGGCGCTATTACAAATTAGCACAAAACCATGGATGGGCAAGTTTTAGAAGAATTTCTCTCCTGCTGTGGAAGTGGTGTATGTCACGGGGTTTTGTCTGGGGAATCTGGGGTGGGTGGATGGGGGGGTTTATAAATTCCCTTACATTTAAACACATAGACACTTTCGCTTGCCTTTGAAGGGAAGCGTCACGCGTGATGCCACAATCTCCTCATGAACCGGGAAACCAGAAAAGAGGATTGAAGCATGGAGGGAAGAAAGATACACCCTATTCCCCCCCCCCCTCTACCTCCCACTCTTCTCTCTTCCTCCTCCCCCAACCCCCAAGTGCTGGCAGGACTGGCCAGCAGAGGATAAGACTGTTTGCCATCTCCCCTGGAAATGCTTTTGTCTCTCTCCGTCTTTTTTCTGTGTCACACTGTCTCTCTGTCTATCTCTTCGTCTCTCTGCTGCTGGAGTCCTGTTGTCCTCTTCATCTCCTCTAGTCCTTGTGTCTTCCCTCTCCATCCCATCTTTTCTGTGTTTTGTTAACGTCCCATTAGCAAGTCTAATGTCAGGCCTTCCTAGCTGCCTCCTGCTTGGCTCGCGGCTCTGCGCTTTCCAGGCACTATGACAATGTTTTCCCCAAGCCCCATTAGTGTCTCCTCACACCACTAACAGCCATGCAGCACACAGAAGGATGAGAGGGGGAGGAATGAAGAGGAGGATTACAGAAGAGGAGAGGGGAGGGGAGGGAGAGAGTTTATTGGGTGAGACTGGGGAGAGCGGACCAGGCAGAGTGGCTGGCCAACTGAGCGAAAAGGGTGGAGAGGGGATTAAGGGAGACCGAAGGGGGGCCAAAAGGGGAAATGATCAAAAGAGAAGCATAGGGCAAGGCTCGCAGGGGAGAGGAGGGCGGATTGGGAAGAGGGGTGGGTGGGATGTTAGGGGGCTGGGAAATGCGGGCCCTTCCAATATGCCTGTATAGCAAACATAATTTGCATAGAACCGATGCGGATGGAGTTCTGTGTCACAGTTATTTGCATTCATTTGCATAAAATTAATCCCCTTCCCAATTGCTGCAGCGATTGTTTCTGATGCAGAAAATAAGTCAACAAAATGAACTGACGCATCCAAACAAAGCAAACATATTGACTCAAACGCATGCTGGAAGAGAGCACGGTGGAGGTGTTTGGGCTAATGTGTGGGTGAATATGTGTGTCAGTGCATCTGTGTACTTGTGCGTGGAGCCATCTGCGATCATTTGAGGTCATCTACTGCTCATTTAACCAAACAGGTTTTCCTCTTGGTAAACTATGATCACCATCCACTACCATAAATGTCTTCCCCTATTTCTTCCTTCTTCATAAATGCACACACATATGGATACAGTCCAAAAAAAGTTGTCAGAGCGCTTCAAAGTGCTTCACATTTTTACTACTCACAGTCTGACAAGTTGAATACTGTTGGCCACTCTCTCCACTGCTCCAGTTCAGTATCTTGTTCAAAGGCATCTCAACAGCACAGTGAAGGTAACAAGTAACCCTCCACATTTCTGTCCATGGGAAGCTAGCACTATGTTGAACTTTAACCCACTACTAGTAGGATGAAATGTTACATGAACATGTAATATGCTGCATGCATCAATCAGATGCAAACATTTTCTTATTGAAATAAGTCAAGTGAAATGCACCACAGAGAATACAACTGAAACCATGTGTTGAGGAGAGAAATCTATTATTTTCTGACTCACAAAGCATGATATTATAAAATGAAACTGGCATCTGCAAGCTCCTCGAACATGTACCTGTTACAGTACGTGTTTCAAGATCAAGGTCAAAACCAAGATCACAGAAACACACATCCAATGACAAATGCTTCTCCATGCAAATGAATTCCAGGAGGCTCGGTGTAAGGAGAAAGGAAAATAACAACATGAAAGATTCCTTCACTAATCATTTTATCCTGCGATCAATTAAAACTACAGAGCATGAAATAATGCGGATCCTGCACTCAGGAGTGGGCATTGATCAAACACATTAGGATGGTTTTGCATCCGTGCTTGTGGTGTGTGTGTGTGTGTGTGTGTGTGTGTGTGTGTGTGTGTGTGTGTGTGTGTGTGTGTGTGTGTGTGTGTACACGTGAAAGCAAAAAAAAA
>CM042322.1:4361870-4446870 GCA_023566125.1 Zingel zingel
CAACAATGCAATGCTTCTACTTTCACTGTTGCCCTGTAGACTCAGGCAAATCAATCAGATTTCCACATATCCACAGCAAGCGTCAGATCAACTCTTGCTTCATTCCTCACAGACACAACAGCTTGGTTCTGTAGCTCTGCCTTAAAGTATTCATAGGCAAGGAGACCAAACGTGCCCCAAATATTTATTTAATGCAGTATGTATGTTTGATAGATATTTACCAAGTGTAAGTGCATAAGGCAATCATCAAACGTCGAAATCATGTTGAACCGTGATTGATTGTTTTTCGAATATTTGGATCTGAAATGCACGCTGAAAGAAAGAAATGCATGCACAGACTGTGAGAAAACGAGTGTATGAGTGAGAAAGAAAATAAACCGCAAAGCCACAAAATAACAGTGTGAAACAACACATTTTCATCTCCCGCGTTCTGCCACACAATGGCCTAATCCCAAAGTCCGGACTCACAGACTCACGGACTTTGGTGCGCATCCTCGCGAAATTCGTAAGGGCTTAGGGTTGTCCCAGTGTCGAATTTCAAAGGGCGTGAGGGTTTGAGGACACACTTACCGAGCCCTTTCCGTGAGTCTGCATCGCTGCAGACTTCACCAAAGGGAATTACCCACAGTTCAATATGTTGTGACGTTTACCGCGGAGACCATAGGGAAATCCGGACAACAGCACGACCACGACCACAGAGCACAGACTAACCTGTTGTCCAGCTTGTAAAACGAGTTTGAAAAAACGTGGAATCAGGCAGCCGTCTCCTGTGCCTTGGCCGTGTGGAAAGCAACAAACTTAAAATGAAAATTCCCAAACCGGCAATTGTCAGCAACATCTTTATTTAACATCGCCAAGGTAACATGTGATCTCATGAAGTGCTGTCCCAATCCCATTTCTACCTATCTGAGCCCATGTGGCCTCACACACTCACTCACTTAGCACCTGAGATCAATTAAGTCTGTGAGTCTTTAGTCCTTAGTCCTCAGGGCTCACTTTGGGATTGGGCCACTGTCTTATTGACATAAAAGCAGGACTGACTTTTCAAAATGTCTTAGATGCAATCATTTGTCCCAAACAGCACATTTATTACCCAGTGTTGCAGCAGACAACTTAAGCAGAGACAGGAAATTCCAGCTCTCAAATCTCCTGCGAGTTCAGCACCAAGGACAGCTTCTCTGCTGCTGCTCGCTAAGAACCTCTTCACTTTTTGGGGATTTGTAGAGGCCAGACAGGCTCGTGTATAAACTTGAGAGTCGGGACAATATGGGACTTTATAAAATGAATTACATTTTCCAGCATGACTAATTCGGACTTAATGCCTGTAAATGTAGCATGCAGGTCTTTTTCAGTCCAGAAATGAGAAATCTAGTATTACTGTAGGACTCTTGTGAGCGTACTGAAAACACGTGTTGTCTGCTGCCATAAAAACCCACAAGAAGGATGCATTCTGGATCTTAAACCATCATTTATGAAAAAAAAGGAGTCAGGAGAGGCCATATAATAGTTTTCCAGGCTCTTTTTGTGTCATTCACCCATACTACTACCACATAAAGAGAGCCTGCTCAGTATCAGTCACAGCTTTCAACAGTAGTGATCGAAATAGCGATAAGGTACTAACCTCTTACAGCTGTTCCAGGGGGAAGCAGGGAAGAGAAAAAGAGATATTCAGAAACGTTTCACTGGGGTTGTTACATATAGTGACGATAAATGATCTTGCTTAACCTGTTGATGATTTGTTTGGTCTAGAAATTGTCAGAATCATCACAATCTCCTAGAGCCCAAAACATTGTCTTCAAACAGAAGACACAATCCCAAATTATTTGTTTATGTCACAAACAACTACCTTATTGTTTCAGCACTATCATCCATCCAACGTAAGACCCAACATGACTGCATTACAGTAGGTAAGTCTCTCTCACTCACTCACTCACTCACTCACTCACACACACACACACACACACACACACACACACACACACACACACACACACACACACACACACACACACACACACACACACACACACACACACACACACACACACACACACACACACACACACACACATTAGAGAAGTCACCCCCAGCGGAGAGTCTGATAAAGATGTTCTCAAAAAAGTGGATGAATGCCAGAACTGCAGCAGAGGTACATCATTCCCTGGCCTCCGCCATGAATCCCCCGCTCTCCATACACTTACACACACTCTTTTTTACACGTACATGCAACATACACTTACAAATAGTCATATATGTTCACATACTCAGAAACGCCTAAACACACTCGCACACACAAGCCCTTCCTGGCTCTTCCACTTCGATGAAACAATAGAAGTATGCCCTTTCCGCATGGCACACAGCCAGCCACTCGCAGCACATTAGCAGTGTGTGACTCCTGTATGTGCTGAAAAAGGAAGCATTTAACCTCCTGCCCTTTTCTGCGGCTGCTCTCTCATAGAAGCTCATCCTGTGTTGAATATGGACAGTCAACACACCACTTTGCGTGTGTGGAAAATGCTGAAGGAATAGGACGGGTCTATAAAAATTGCTGCATTCGAGTCTGTGCGTGTGCTGCGTCGACTTGTGCGTTCTGTTCGATAGGTTTCTTTGAAGCGTGTCTCTCGATTCCCATCTGTAAGCTGCAATGGATTCACTCCTGCTGTGGCTTTCTATCAGAGAGAACATCAATCTACACAACTGACATTTAATCCCAAGCCTGGGCAGGTAAAGAAATGCACACATGTATGCACATAGCACACACATACACAAAACAAATAGACAGACACACACACACACACACACAAATACACGCCACAAATCAAAACCTGAGCATAAACCTGTGGATCCTGCAGAGCGATGAGAGGATGTGAACTGAACTACTAGAGGAAGACAGGCTGAGAAAGTGAAAAATAAAGCTATGAAAAAAGACAGAGGGAAAGGCTCGCAGGGAAAATGTTTCCCACATCAATCTATTGGTTGAGACGTTGACAGAATGGCTCCGAGATACAGGTGGTCAAGGAGAACAAGGAGCTGATGTATAGACATCTGTGCAGCGTTTCTCATTGCCAGGGTTTCACAGGACTTATGTCTGTGGCTCTGCCGCCCTTCTCACCATGTGACCAAATCATTCCCACCAGTTCTCCCCGCCGGTTCTTTTCTCTGTTCTTTTTTCCTCTTTTCACATCTTCTCTTCTCCGTCTTGTTTTCTAATTCTCATTGAGGAAGTCATTGCAATGTCCTCATTAGCAGTGGTGTCATTTTCTCCACAAGTACTTAGCTTCTTCCTCCGACGATGATGGCTTCTTTTAATAAGGTCATGCTGAGAAATCCTTGCGCCCGTCTGTCTGTGATTGTGCATGCATGCACGCTGTATAATGGTAATAAATGACAATATTCTTGCTATCATTAGCAGTGGATTGCCAACTGGATTGTCACAAAGGTAGGAGTAAAGTGCCAAATGAAAAAAGGAGTGAAAGAGCAGCGACAAGAACATGTAACACATTCTCACTCCCAACTTGTTACATACGGCCGGTTGGTCAGAGCATCCTTGGTGTCACGTTTTAACGCTCTGGGTACCCCTTTGGTGTCATTTTTCAACGTGCAGGGTATGGTTAGGTTTAGGAAAAGATTGTGGTTTGGGTTCACATAAGTACGTTTGTTAACTTACGTACGTGACATTAGTTAAAATAAGTCAACGTGGATTTTTAGTGTCACACAGGACACGAACAGTGGTCTCCAAGGGGAAAGTCTTGCATTTGTTTGACCTATCCATCCACACTGGCTTCCTCCCTAGGTGGACTTCATACTACATCATCTCACTGTGCCACGGTCGAGCAGTTGAAAGCCCTTTGAGTCTCATACAGACGCCTAAGGGTGCCTTGTGGGTCGGTATCAGACGCCGAGGGCTACTGACCAAGCTGCCGTACCTGACGAGTTTGGAGCGAGAACGGGTTGGAATACACAAAAAGCTGGGGTGGGGGAAAATGGAGAATATGTATGAAAAAAAAAAAAAAAAAGGAGTATGAGAGAGGAGAGCTATTACTGAAGGGCACAAATCCAGCAGGGCAATGTAATCAATTTTAATTAGCACTGCGCATCACCTGGAGACATATATTCAGACAGCGCTAGAGCAAGGTCTGTCAGAGAGCATGGCCTCTTTCGTCACACACTGCCAACCTCGCCACTGCTCCATTCACAGTGCTAGCCCCAATAGCAATCCAGTCACTGTCATTATCAAGTTATTCACCAATGAGGATCCAATTAATCAAAACCATTTAGGTTTAGTCCTGTCATAAAGATTGAATGCTGCTGTTTAAACTAGCAGCTCTGTCTTAACTCTTTGAGCAACGTCTCCTGCTGGACAGCAATGTCAATTCTTAATAGCAGCAGCAGTCAATGTTTCACTAGCACTTCTTTATATTCAGTTACAGAGGCTGGGAAAACAGACGTAAACATGTAGTAGTGTAAGTGTATGTGTATAATGATCTGAAAATGGTTTCATCACTATAACCTTCAAGGTATACTACATAGTGTCACAGCAACAAAGACACTATCCAGTCTACGAAAAATATTGTCAATCGTCGGGAAGGAAATTTGAAGAAGCACCACATCAATGGGGAGATTCTGTGGCTCAACACCAGAAACAGATGTGATGATCAAAGTAAACGCACACGATGATATAAACCTGTGCATACGGTAGCAGAATGTGGTGAAAGATGCTTCTGAAGCACCCCCTTTGAAACCGTGTGGAATGCTGCCTTCACAAGTTGGTCTACAAGCAGTTTATTTGTCATCTGAAAAATGCTTCTCTGACTCTGGGAGACAGAAAGTCGCCAATCATCTTTTTTCCCTCTGTGTGAAAAGGATTCAAGAGGAAAGAAAATAAGACACCGTGTCAAAAATCCACTCAGTAACTGCAGTTAAAGCAACAAGTTGAGTACTCACCGTTGGCTGTTCGGGGCATTAAAAAACATGTGCATGGTCGTACCAATACACTTTTTAGTAATTTTGGCCATCTTTGTGAATTAAACGTTCATATAAACGAGTTGGCAGCATCGGAGCCAGCGACACAAAACAGACTGAACAAACTGATCGGGAAGGCTGGCTCCGTTATTGGCTGCAAATAGGAGACATTTGAAGCTGTGTTGGAGAGGAGGTCACTGAACAAACTGTTATCTATCATGGATAACCCTGACCACCCTCTCCACCCCCCCACACTGGTCCAACAGAGGAGCACCTTCTCTAAGAGGCTCCGACAGCTTCGATGTCGCACGGACCGCTACAAGAAATCATTCCTACCACAGGCAATTCAACTTTTTAACACTTCATCACTGGGTGCTAGATAAGACTCCTTGACATCACATCTGCACTAAGTGCAACTTGCACAGTAGGTTTATCTACAGCTTTATCAATACTAGTTTAGCAGTTGTACATTTTGTATTCCCAACTTGTATATATTTTAAATATTTGTTATTGTATTCTATCTTATTATTTCATGTATATTGTATCCTACTATTTTATGTATATTCTGTGCTGTGTGACTGATATTTTGCTGCTGTAACACTGTAATTTCCCATTTTTGGGATCAATATCTATCTATCTATCTATCTATCTATCTATCTATTTATCTATCCTGTTATTTGTCTGCATTTGTCATTGGTGTAAAAAGGTAAAGATGGGTTCAAGTGCCACTTAATATCAATCTAATATACTGTACGTATTAAAGTATACGTGTGAGGGCCGCTGTATAAAAGAGAGTCCCTGACAAATACATGCGTACTCTTCACTGCGGTGCAATTAAAATACTGATTGACTAAGTAACAGAGAGGTGAGATGGCTCCCTGGTAGAGTGACAGCAACCAGAGTATGGAATCTGTTCCACTGTGAAGAGTGACACATAAGATGATTAGACAGCATGCTCATGACAGCTGCCACAGGTAGGCGCACACCCACACACACACACACACACACACACACACACACACACACACGGCTTGGGACTAGTGCTCCAGCTGAGTAACAGCAAGGCGTAATAAAAAGAAGGCTCGCAGCTGCAGTCTAACACAGCTTCCTCCCCCTGAACATACACAATATCCAGTCACTACTGATAAAGACTCACAACACAGACCCACACACCAACTACAAAACTCTATAGCAGCTAAAATTTCATTAAAGGAAGGGTGTGTGTGTGTGTGTGTGTGTGTGTGTGTGTGTGTGTGTGTGTGTGTGTGTGTGTGTGTGTGTGTGTGTTCTTGCGTGTTTGAGAGACAGAAAGAGATTTTTGCCCTCAGGGTTTTCCTCTGATAAATAGTTGCATTAAAAGATTTCACCCACATGGACACACACAAAGATTAAAACACCTACAGACAACCATGCACACACACACACACACACACACACACACACACAACAATGAAGGTTAACCCAAGTAAAGCCTTTTATAAGCTAACTTTTCCATTCCAAAACCATTACCAGCAAAGCTTGGTGTGACGGTACCTGTAGATGCAGTGACGGTTGATCACTACAAAGCCTTTACTGGTTACCACAACTGCTACACAGATGACAAGGAGAGTGGAGATGATACAGCCAGTAATAGCATTTATAATGTTTTTCTTATTACATGACGTCCTGAGAGGAAGAAAAAAAAAAAAAAAAAGACCAGACATTCTCAAAACACAGTCACGTAGGAACACAGACATTGCTATCGGAGACTGGGTCCCTGATAGTATTCATGAACCATCTCTTTAGCAGCCATGTATATGTATGAAGAGGTGACAGTGAGCCTTTGGGACAGTGGAGTCACTGAAGGGGACATTAAGTCTCATATAGAGACTGTCAACATTAGGAACAAAATGGTCTTTTGTATTGCCAGCGATTCGTTTCACATATCTATGACGCTCAAGCGTACATGAACCACTGTCACTTTTAATCTGCGCTGCATCTTCAGTGTGAAAATACTGTAAGAGCAGAATTTCTATACCAACCCATGCATAGACTTCTAAGAATCCAGCATATTCTTTCTTAATGACGTCCTTGTCTCCCCCTTTTTCCTCACACCATGTTTTTTTTTAAACTAACATCATACAAGTCATTTTTTAAAGACCATTTCCTAAGGGTTTGGTTAACACTCTCTTGCTGTTGCACACACACGTTTCTAAAGACAGGGTGTAAATTGAAGTGTGGTTGCTTTAACTGTGAAAGTCTGGAAAGTCTGGCACTTTCTGTGAAAACAGCTAACACATTAGCGATTATCAGCCTGTGTGGGAGACAAAACAAAGTCAGCCCGAGACATTCCGCCTATTCAGGCTCACTCTGAATAAACAGAGGGGGAAAAAATAGGACCGCTTAAAACACACATGCATCATGTGTTAAAAAAACAAAACAGAACAGACATGGATCCACACAAATAAGTGCACTGTCATGGTAGTGTGTTTCTGTCACGCACACGCACGCACACACACACACACACACACAGACACACAGACACAGTACTTCCCTATCGCCCATCTATTCAGTTTGTATTTCATTATGCGTCTCTGGAAGTGTTCTCTTATTCCAAAGTGGTCCTTGTTGCAATACAATTACTCTATCAGCTTTTAAAACAATGGACCGTACGTTGTCCCTGCGGTTCATTGTGTGTGTCTCATTTTATTATAATACACTTCAGATTAGATTATACTCTTTATTTCTATTTCCTCTATGAGGTCTGACTTTCAAATGTATCAGTGCAGACCAGAGCCCAAAGCATGATAACACTAATATATTGTTTTTTTTGGCTATTTGCAGGGAAATTACACGCACCACAATATTAGAGAAAGGAAATGAGATATATAATGAAGCTGTGATCCAAGGTCTATAACAAATTTGCCAAAGCATGGACTTCTATTTCAATCCCTTCAATTTAGTGCTACAGTAGGAAACAAATTGGACTTTAAGTTATTTTGGCACCAAAATTGAGAGCCTCCATCCTAATTTATTTAGTAAGCTCTGTTAGTAAGCAAGCATATTAAAATTAGGCCCTGCCAATGTTTAGAGGTTGGAGTGACCTTCTCTCAAATAATAATTTATCTTTCATAAGGTTGAAACACTGCGTGACTGTGCTACATCAATATGGCAGCATTCTCGGCAGCCTATGGGACACAGTCGAGACCACAATTCATTTCTCCTTTAACGTCAAATCTCCAGCTTACAACCGATGATCTCACCTTTTACCCCTCCAGCCAACCTCAATAAATAAATAACTACTCCGCCTGATCACAAATCAGCTCTCCATCCCAACAAGCAAGCACTCAACCCAGTGCACCAATCACAAATCTGACCCCAGTGCAGCGTTTAGATGAGACCTAGCCAGAGGTCTAAGAATGTGCTGCTGTCACTGCAGCCCTGACCTCTGACCCCTGCTCCTTGATCCTGGATCTGATTGGCTGTGTCCTACAGACATAAAAAAAGACCCTTCCCCCTAGAGGAATACAAGGGCTTAAAGGTAGAGTGCATGCTCGTGCTCTTTCAATACACACACTATTGAAGATCAGTATTAGAAATAAATGACATATTACGTGGCCTCAGTCTTGACCCGACCAATGCCTACCATACACTAGAAGACACTGAACAGACTTTGGAAAGACGTCTGACACCATCTCACATCTAAAGACAACCATCCAACGTTTTGGTTTAAGAGCACACCACACTTGACAGGCAGCCACCGTGTTAGAGATAGGAGTCCTGAAGCCCATCCTACCATACCTTTATTGCTCTAGGTTAATCAGAAAGACCAGCCAGATAAGTGACAACATACTTACTGAAGTAGGTACTGGGGCTAATTGTGCTGGAACGTAAAGACCCAGATCTTGTATTCTTCCAGCGTCCTTTGTAGAGATGTTCCGATCGGCTCCGGTACTGCCTAAAACGCTGGTATCGGTATCGGGAAGTACTGGAGCTTATGCACCGATCCGATACCATGTAATAAAGCCCTAAAGAAAATCTAAGTTAAAGTAGTTTATTTATGTTCTCTTTTTGTTATAACTGACTGTCAAACTGCAGAATAAAAGAAAGTTCTGTGGCATTCATGTTTCACAAAGAGTTTAACCTGAGCCAGACTGACAACAAAGATAGAAATCATATCACATCCATACATAGATAGTAGCATACAGTTGTTAAAACGTAATAAAATATATGACACACTGATATCGGATTGGTACTCGGTAAGCAAAAAATGGTATCGGGCCATCTCTAGTCCAGGGCAGAGCTATGCTAATCACACCCCTACATAGTAGGGCTTATTCCCCGCTACATATGCTAGCTACGGTTGTTTGAGTCCGACCGCAAATGACCAACACAACATTTAGCCAGCACAAAATTGATGCCACAACAGATACATAACAACAGATAACGGATAAATAAGAACATTGGTCACTGCCTTCGGTGAATGTCATCTTTTTTGCCGCCAGGCTGATGGCAGTCAACGAGGCCGACAGCGATGATTCGGTGCATACCTAACATGACGAAAACAATTATTGTCAGTGTTCGTGAAGTTAAATCCTTCTTTGTATCAATCCCGTCTTTGTTAAACCGGTCCTGAAAACACTGCTTTCTATACTGCACGTAAGTATCTCAACAACAACATATTCCCGCATGAGCAGTAAAAGAAAAATACACTTCACAGACACACACGTGGCCACAACACAAAGACACAGGCAATGTTGTGGCATGTTCACAAATCCTCTCATCTCGTCACACGACATAGGGAAGCTATGAATTATGTGTGCATGCATTCCCACAAACACACAGACACACACAAACACTTCCACACAGACAGAGAAGTGACTGATGACCTGGTTCAGGTGATGTGAGACTGGCCGGGATAATCCCAGTGCCTCGTTTATTCTCAGGGGAATCACACCGAGGGAGCAACAAACGACATAACACAGCCCCAGATAGTGCTCATGTAGGGTTATTACAAACACACAGGGGTGTAGAAGGTAGTGATGTAGTGTGGTATTGTCCTTAGGGACGAACAGGATAGTACAGAATCAATAAACTCAGGACGTTTGTCCGTCTGATCCTCCTCAGACAGACACTAAATTCAACACGATACACTGGCACACATAAATAAACACACGCACACACACACAGTCTGCCTCTCTCACTGTCTCTCCCTCCAAGGACATGTAGCTGAATCCACCCACTATGAGGTTTGGATGTTATAAAACATGCTGTAGCCTTGAAGCTCAGCGCTGCATCCTGATAATCCAATCAGGGTCAAGCTAAAAACAAACCAAGTTTTCGGGGCTAAACTTTGATCCTTTGTCTGGCTGATTTTGGCCCTCATATCGCTCGGTGCCTGGGAGAGAGGGCTAATGAACAGCTACTCAAACTAAGATGAATGTTTCTGTCTCTGGCATAACTGATAATGCATACATTGTAATTTATGTAATATTCTATAGCGTTCAAGCAAGGCAGAATCATTAACCGCACCATTACACCTAAAGATAACACGGACAGTTTGGTTCATCCACCAGCCGTGGTTCATCCACCAGCCGTTTGCCATCTGTCTCATCAAACTCTGTGTGTGTGTGTGTGTGTGTGTGTGTGTGTGTGTGTGTGTGTGTGTGTGTGTGTGTACACACTAATCTACACAATGATGGCAAATCAAATTCTTTTTTTTTTTCCACTGGACAGAATTTACCAAAAAAAAAAAAACGTTTTCTCGAAAACTGTGTGTAGAAATGCATAAAACCAAGCGACAAAATTTTATCATGCTGTTATTCGTGATGCCCATCTGTGCACCAACACTCTCTCTTTGCCATGCCAGCACACACACACCTCTGAAATGAATCTGTAAAGGAAAGGTTTCTCTCGTCTTTTCCTCCCTCCCCCTCTCACCTCTCATCATTGACGGAAATCCTCCGATCTGAACTGAACTCTTATCGAGCTGTAAGTTGATGAGGCACTGCTGGCTACAGTCAGTGCACAATGAAAGACACATTACAAAATACCACACAATGTAGCGAGGAACCAGCTCTGGGCACGCTCCACAGATTCTCATAAGGATGCAAGGGCAATTAGATAGCTGTCAAGCACAGCGTCGATGAGAATGCCTCTCTAGAAGTACAATGTGTGGTGCAAGAGAGGAGATGAGATCTGTCTATAAACCAGTGAGGAGAGAAAGAAGGATGGAAGAGCGGAGGCTTGTACAAAGGGGTTTATTGTGAGGGAGGGACAAAACAGGGAGCCTGAAGATGCAAAAAGAAGGGGAAGCAATAGAAAAGAGTCACTCAAAACCCATTCTATTTACCATTGTAGTTCCTATAGCAACACAGAGCACAGGCCAACAGTCTAACATGAAATATGAAACCAAAAAAATGCTTTTACTGAACAAATGCAAGATTGTATGCGAACACAAATAAAGACACAAAGCATGCACCTTCAGTAAGTCTGACTGCTGTTCAGCAGGTTTAGCACAATGAACATCTGTCCCAGTATAGGCTGTGACGGCATTTTAGCTCCAGTACATAGGCTGAATGCTGGTTATGGTTTGTTGGCACGTAGCATTTCTAAAAGAAAATGAAATCGAGAAGGAGTAAAACTAGAAGGGCACCTCTGAAACAAAAATGTTCAGAGAATGCACTTTGTGTCTTTTTGGAAATGATGTTAGCAACAGAATGCAGCACATCTGACAGGTAGTGTCTGGGGGAAGTTGCAAGACTTTTCCATCTCCGGAGCAGTTTTGTTGACCCATTACAGATTGTGCTGATTGGAACAGTTACTAGTCACAGTTAACTTTGGGTCTGGGCCTCATTTCAATACGTACCATGTTCTTTTCAAACAGCTGATTTGGACTTCAAACATTGTTTTGGTTGAGTTAATGAGATGCAATAAAGAAAAGCAGCTTAGTCCACAGTATGACTCTCACTCCATCAAATGGAAGAGGAGAGGAGGCAAAGACTTTACTATAATTGGTTCATTAGAATTGGCTGAGGCTGTTGGATCTCAAATAATCCAGCCGGCCATGCATGTGTGTGCACATGAACACAAATGTGTGAGTGTGCAAGCATGTACTGTACACACACACACACTTCAAACAGGCTTGGATTATACAACCCAGTCTCTTGTGATGAGGAAAGACAATTTTAGCAAATGCATAACATTAACTTTATTTCACACACACACACACACACACACACACACACACACACACACACACACACACACACACACACAGTATACGTATGCCTGCTTTCTTCCGACCATTATCTTTGATGCATACGGCAGATTAAAACCAGTTTAAAGATATGCAGCATGTGGAGTGAATGTGTGTCTGATTATCCGTTTAAAAAAAAAGAGAAAGTTATAAAGGCACATTTAAATAGACACTGCGAGACGAGGCAAGGCTTCGTTTGTATCGGAGTCAAAGAGAAGCAAAGACACTCAGGATTCAGCTGTTCCCTCTCACACGCGCTCTAGGGGTTATTGTTGACATCCTCCTGTGAATTAATTCAATTTGGAAGACAGCGTTAGAATTGATGAAACTGGGTTAGCATTGACGTTAGCATTCAGCAGAGAACAAACGTCATGATTACCAAAGCACAAGCTGCAATTGCTAACCCCATTTAGATATAAAAAGGGCAGCGCTAACCTTATTCAGCGGCATTGCGGCAGCTAACCTTATTCAAAGTGAGACCCACATCTCTTAAGATCATTTTAGCAGCAATGCGTAGTTGGCTAATTGTACTCGGGGGCTTTTTAGATGAGAACTTTGTGGCAAGGTGGCTCTTTAGTTCAAGTGAATATGTTTCCATTTCCAAGGCCTCAGAGCTTTAGTACCATTTCCTGCATCTGCACCTGTTTAAGATGGAACGAGTGAGGTACAGAAGACAAACAGGAAAATACTGAGACAGTGAGAACATACAGTGGGGCAAAAAAGTATTTAGTCAGCCACCAATTGTGCAAGTTCTCCCACTTAAAAATATGAGAGAGGCCTGTAATTTTCACCATGGGTACACTTCAACTATGAGAGACAAAATGAGAAAAAAAATCCAGAAAATCACATTGTAGGATTTTTAATGAATTTATTGGTAAATTCCTCGGTAAAATAAGTATTTGGTCACCTACAAACAAGCAAGATTTCTGGCTCTCACAGACCTGTAACTTCTTCTTTAAGAGGCTCCTATATCCTCCACTCGTTACCTGTATTAATGGCACCTGTTTGAACTTGTTATCAGTATAAAAGACACCTGTCCACAACCTCAAACAGTCACACTCCAAACTCCACTATGGCCAAGACCAAAGAGCTGTCAAAGGACACCAGAAACAAAATTGTAGACCTGCACCAGGCTGGGAAGACTGAATCTGCAATAGGTAAGCAGCTTGGTGTGAAGAAATCAACTGTGGGAGCAATTATAAGAAAATGGAAGACATACAAGACCACTGATAATCTCCCTCGATCCGGGGCTCCACGCAAGATCTCACCCCGTGGGGTCAAAATGATCACAAGAACGGTGAGCAAAAATCCCAGAACCACACAGGGGGACCTAGTGAATGACCTGCAGAGAGCTGGGACCAAAGTAACAAAGGCTACCATCAGTTACACACTACGCCGCCAGGGACTCAAATCCTGCAGTGCCAGACGTGTCCCCCTGCTTAAGCCAGTACATGTCCAGGCCCGTCTGAGGTTTGCTAGAGAGCATTTGGATGATCCAGAAGAGAATTGGGAGAATGCCATATGGTCAGATGAAACCAAAATAGAACTTTTTGGTAAAAACTCAACTCGTCGTGTTTGGAGGAGAAAGAATGCTGAGTTGCATCCAAAGAACACCATACCTACTGTGAAACATGGGGGTGGAAACATCATGCTTTGGGGCTGTTTTTCTGCAAAGGGACCAGGACGACTGATCCGTGTAAAGGAAAGAATGAATGGGGCCATGTATCGTGAGATTTTGAGTGAAAACCTCCTTCCATCAGCAAGGGCATTGAAGATGAAATGTGGCTGGGTCTTTCAGCATGACGATGATCCCAAACACAACGCCCGGGCAACGAAGGAGTGGCTTCATAAGAAGCATTTCAAGGTCCTGGAGTGGCCTAGCCAGTCTCCAGATCTCAACCCCATAGAAAATCTTTGGAGGGAGTTGAAAGTCCGTGTTGTCCAGCGACAGCCCCAAAACATCACTGCTCTAGAGGAGATCTGCATGGAGGAATGGGCCAAAATACCAGCAACAGTGTGTGAAAACCTTGTGAAGACTTACAGAAAACATTTGACCTCTGTCATTGCCAACAAAGGGTATATAACAAAGTATTGAGATTAACTTTTGTTATTGACCAAATACTTTAATTTACCAATAAATTCATTTAAAATCCTACAATGTGATTTTCTGGATTTTTTTTCTCATTTTGTCTCTCATAGTTGAATTGTACCTATGATGAACATTACAGGTCTCTCTCATCTTTTTAAGTGGGAGAACTTGCACAATTGGTGGCTGACTAAATACTTTTTTGCCCCACTGTACATTTACATTTAAGTGCCATTTCCCCCGCCCCTCCCCCCCCATTTTTGCTTCCCTACTTTTTCGTATCCCTTATCTCTCCATTCTCTTCCCCAGTCTTAGCAGGGCAATTTTTTTACATTCATGATGATTTGGCATCATACCAAAAGGATTTAGTTTTCCAATTTGACTCAAGCAGCCTCTCTGTCTCTCTCTCTCTGTCTCTCTCTCTTACTCTCATATTCCCCATCCCATCCGTCTTCTCAGAAACACACACATGGTGTCTTTCAGCCATTTGTATGGTTTCACATTAGAACAGGCTGTGAAATAGTAACAAACTCCCACACGAAACCTTAATGTGACACCATACATTGTCTAAATCAACGAATGAATCACACGGAAAGGAAGCAGGAAGCAAACAAATGAGAGTAGTTTTTCTCGGATTAATTTGAGAACATTTTCAACAGAACATCCTTGTTCTCCTCTGACAAGTAGTGTCTCCACTTTTATTTCCTTCTCCTAGACGGCTACTGTCAAATTGAGGGGCTTTTCTCTGTTTTCTATTAAAACTAATTGCTGTATCACACTACTATGCAAATATGGAAGATTCCCTTTGCATTTACAATCATTTTGGTCAGAATCAGTCATCAAAGTATAAATTATGAGCTAGCTACTTCAACAGAACTGCTATTTGGGTAATTGTAAACTATCCGCAACCACCACAGTTGACCCGATTTATCAAGGGCAAGCATTAATTCTCAGTGTTAATCTTCTACACCGTTTGACCAACATGGCTGCCTTTGCAAGGCCGCTTTACAACTCTTGGTTACAGTGTTTCTAGGCAAAGAGCCCAGCTCCATCTCTCTGCCTGGCACTATATAGACACACCCATCTCTTAGCTGCTCTCTATAATTTGATTTACCGGCCCTGAGATTGGATTACATGGCTGACATCCATGTCCACGTTACGAGAGTCATGTCCATTCATTCGCCACACACACACACACACACACACACACACACACACACACACACACACACACACACACACACACACACACACACACACACACAGATTTACAAATACACAGACTTCTCTTTACGTGTTTGTAACTCAAGATGTATATGAATATTTTTTAGAAACCTCTTTCAGTCAAACTAAGTGACATTATTACAGTATTAGGCCTAATTTGGTGAATTACTTCAACTTTGATATGAAAATCTATATTTGTGCTAAAATTAAAAAAAAATCCTCTTGCTGGAACGAACACACACACACACACACACACACACACACACACACACACACACACACACACACACACACACACACAGTGTAGGCAGGCAGCACAGCCTTGATGTGGATTTGATGATTACAAGCTGCTGTGTTCATTAGATGAAGCAGATGAAAATCCCTGCTCCATCTAAATAATCCTCCGTAGCGCACACACTCTGTACATTAACCTTATCCCTTTCCTCACAAGACACAAGAAACATACAACATACAACAAACAAGTGTTGAGCAACACCCACACGCTCACCTGCAATATTTACCTCAGCACCGTGACAAATGTCACATTTAGATGAAAGTCATTTCTGCGCTTGGAAAATGTGCGAGGTCTCAGTGATGCAATCTCATTGGTACTGATGTTCCAAGAAACATGCTATGCCAAAAAATGCATCTTGTCACATTCCTGTTTATATGTGATATTAAAATGATTACCCACTTACTCCAATATAGAAATGGTTTCTGACAGCATTAAGAAAAAAAAAAAACTCAAATTGCTGGAGTCAAAAGAATTTTCAGAGCAAAAAAGGGGGCCAGAAGTCAGAAAAGCTTTGAGTTTAACAGTCTCTGCCTCTACAATCATTATCTCACTCATGACATGATGATAAGAGGCAGCTATGTGTAAACAAGTGACTGGTTACTGATCCAGTCATCTCTGCTCAACGTCCTTGTTACACATAAACACAAACAATTTAGCATGTTGGAATAGACACAAGACACATGCCAGTAGGAGAATGAAACAATTGCTATTTGGAGACAGACAGAATATAACAGGCACATCTTTCACTGCCTCTCCTCTGTCGCACTCCCTCAGTTTTCTCTTTTGATACACTGTCTTCTTCCCTCCCTCCCTCCCTCCATCATCCCTCCCTTTGTGTGACAGGAGCACAGTGGCAGTCATTTATATTGCTGTTAATATGGGTAGAAGTGTGTATTCTTCTGTTTAAATATATGGCCCTGTATGTGGAATGTTTGCTTTTGTGAGTGTGAGTGTGTGTGTGTGTGTGTGTGTGTGCAAGCACGTACGTATGTGCAGCTATTAGTGTGCACTTCATTCCCCCATTAAATCAGCCCCCAGGGCCACATACCCACATAAGGAGCAGCTTTAACATGGCGCACAGAGAGAAAGACGCAGATGCACAGAAAGCACCTGCCAGTCAACTAGTGATGATGAAAGTTTGTTTGCGTGATCCAGCTAGAACCCGAGCGGAGCATATTCAAGACTGCAATCACTTCTATGAATCATCATCATCATCATCAAGACCCACTGAAGCTTTCCCCGTCAATTTCTTTTGCGCTGCAGGGAGCGTCCAGCCAGCCCACACAAGAGAGACACACAATGAGGAAGGAGCTGAGTCACTAAACACCCACTATCTGTCTGCTTTTCCACTGATTAACAACTCTGATCATAGGACCAGGGAATGCAGTGTTCTCACTGTAGGCAACGTCGACTCCTCTCCATTTAATTCAGATGCAACAAAGTAGTCTCATGCCTTCTGTTTTTGATGCAACGTGCAAATTTCAAGATCATGGGATTTTGTTTGGTGCACACATGACACATGAACATGCAGTTTTACAATCTTAAGAAGATAGAGTAGAACATATATTAACGCAAAGTTCTGACTGACTAGTAGGTAAAGGTTCTACTGGTGGACCAATAACCAATATTGCTGCTCACTGCAAGTTAATTAAAGTTAATTTTGACTGTTTGACTTCAGGCTGACGGAATAACGCATATCAATAACTTAATACCAGTATTTCCTTCATGTCAACGTATAAAGGTAAGATCGTATTGAGATTTATGAATAAATGTAGTAGATTTGCAGGATTCTGCTGGCCTAACAATGCCTGACCAAATTGCAAATGCGAGTTAGTCTGGAACCTCTCAGTTCTTTTCCATTTCCAAGCGGCGTTATCAACGGCCGTAGACCAAAATGCCTCTGGACGCAATTGGATAGACCTCCAACCAAACAATGATACATGTGATGTAGCGCAGAGCAACGCTATCATTTATATTCAGGTGCATAATATGTAGCGCTTGGGAAGTTTATACTCTTGTAAAAATATAAAATAACAAAGCACTACCTTTGCCATCCAGACACTGAAGCATGAAGTCTATACATACTGTGAGGAAGGCAGTCGTTTGTAACACTGAGGGTCTCATGGGCTTTCACACCATAAATAATTCAGATTCACACACTACGGGGTTAACTCGGTCACTTCAACCATATACACATACACGCATGCATGCACAACCAACAAAAATAGCCACTAAGGACATACAGAGGCATAGGCACATACTACACAAACATACGCACATGTACAAACACACACACTGCCTTCCATCCAACGTTTTCTGTGTTTCCGGAGTCTTGTCCAGCTGCTTTTTTTGTTGTTGCTTTGAGTCAATACTTTCCTGGAAGGAGGCCTTTCACCTCGACCCCGGCGAGATCAGCTGCTTTCACCACAGAAACCCAGTGACTCAGGACTTTTCTGCTTGTTGCTTGGTAACAGAGCACAGTGGCCTAAAAACACCATCTAAATCCAGACATCCCTTGCTCATTCTTGCCCTCAGTCTGCCTTGCTCACTCGGCTCGACGTTTTATCACTTCATCTACACAGAGATTGAGTGAGAGGCACGGGGGAGGGGGATCTAAAAAGTGGGATCTACTCTAATTACTATGAGCCATTACAAGGAAATAATACTGCAACAAGTTTGTTGTGAATGGTGGGAACCATTTCGCTTTCTCTTTCTTGTCTTACTCCTTTAGAAATCCTGACATCTTTCCATATGCTGCCATCACTCGTCTTCATTTGGTTTAATCACATCAGCTTATTATCCCCGCTGAGTTACATGAGGAAAAAGAAATAGAAAGAAAAGGAGGTAGCAGGTCCCATTGGGAGTAGGTAGGCGGGTAAAAAGCAGGAAAGAAAGATTTAATATGTGGTGTGTAATATGTGGTGAATAATGCAACGGAGAACAGATGACCCCTCCTCACCTTCTTCTCTGCAATCTTTTTCTCTCTTACTTCTCTGTGCTACTTCATTTGGCTTTGACTGGAAGAGACAGCGAATCAGTGTGTAAAACAACACAACTATTCATCTTTCTTCTCTGTCCCTCTGCAAGACATACATATTCATTTAAGGTTTCTGTGTGTGTGTCTGTGTGTGTGTGTGTGTGTGTGTGTGTGTGTGTGTGTTTGTATACATGTGGATGTACATGTGCAAGTAGCTGAGTACCAAGATGCATAATCTACATTCATCAACTCAGTTAAAGAGTGTGTTGACATCAACATGCAAATTGGGCTTGTTACAACAAACACCAAACAGGCCAATAAAGGAGGCTGGGGACGTTGTTCTATCTAAGTCATACACAAATAACACAGATAGAGATAAAGAGTTTGGCCTTGGCAAGGATACAGTGGTGCTCATAAGTTTATGAACCCCTGCTAAAGTTGACTAAAAAGAGGAATAAAAAAATCATCTTTTGGAAATTGATCTTAATGCCTTAATTTAAAAAAATGCTCCAAATTTGCTTCTGAGGGTAGAAGCTCCATAAAGACGCCAGCTAGCTCTGCTGGGCTAGCTAGGTATCTGGCCGGCCAGTCCTGCTCAAAGACCCCGCTGTGAGCTGACGGGAGCTCTGGGTTTCAGAGACAAGAGATGTTCACGACCCCCAATTTCCACCAACTGCGGAACGGCTGCAGATCCACTCTGGAACGGCGGCGGAGTCATTAGGTTTCTATTAAAGTCAATGTGTGTATTTCCACTGACTGCGGAACGGCTGCGTTCCGACTCCGTCCCAGCTACGGCGGTCCGCAGCCCTCCGGAGAAGATACGCAGGCCTTCTATTTTTGACGGATGCCGGAGAGCTCCGCAGCAATTCAGCACAGGGCAGATTGTGCGGGACAGGAAGTCGAGCACAGAAACAAAATAAAAGAGCCGGTTAATTTTCAAAATAAAATGCTCACGGCAGATCATATTTCCCTGCACTACACCTTGAAAACGTCATAATGGGCGGAGACAGGCCTGAAACAAACTGTTGTTGGTTTTGTGGTTCTGTTTATAGAAACTGCATCCTGTTATATTGCGCAATCATATGTGAATTCGCGAGATCTCGTTCAGCTGTCAGTCATGGCTGCAGCCGTTCCGCAACAAAATCCGGACCTGGTGGGTATTGAAGGACGGCGGAGAACGCAGCCGCCACGTAGCGGCGCCGACACGCAGCCGTTCCGTAGTTGGTTGAAATCCGCCGTGAGGGTTTATAGAGATACTTCACCAAATGTTAAATTACTTCGGGCTCTATTTTGGTGTTGTAGTCAACGTTTTGATCACTTATCAGCTACAGCTGTCAACGGTTGCTAGGTGACAAGGAGTGGCGTTTCGTTGTCTCACTTCAGAGACCGCTCAGTTCTGCTTTGGTGTCCTCCGAAGGCTGCAGCCCCTGATTTGGGACATACTGTAGCTTAGGTTTCATTATGTTTGTTCCTGTATGCGCCTTATGTGAGAAAGTGTGTGCTCATGTGTATACTGTGTCCCTGTGTGCAGTGACTAGCTGTGACTCTCACTGCACTGTGGTACAGTGTGTGAAAATAGGTCTAACATCACACTCGGCTTCAGTCCAAACTTCCTCCACTCTGATACTTCCTGTTTGTAGGGAACAGCCATTTATCCTAGCAGCTCCTATTCTACAACAACGGCACACCGCAATTTTCCTTTATCCAACTTCTTTCCAACATCCTACAGCAGTGGATAAAGTGGATGGTGTTACAAGGAACACACTTCTGCCGACAGTCTACCCCTGACTGACCCCTTTCCAAAAATAGCAAGGAGGGCAGTTGTAGTGTTGGACAGTAAAAGACAGTTTTTGTATTAATCACAGACATATAGGAATTAATAAGGGAACATGTGAGGCAATAGGACAAAGTGCAAATCCACAAGGATATTTAATCAATAAATGGGTGATGTGGTGGAACAAGGGATGTTTAATTAGATTTTTTTTTCTGACCGATAGCCGATGCTTATTAACCGATCATTAATCGTTAACCGAAAAGCAGGCAGTCCCAGTTCATCCATCCAGGAGGCTCGGACGTACTTTCAGCGTTCTGTGGACAGCTGCGGACTTGTAGCCATGACGTTGTGTGCACTGTCATGGACCCTCCTGCCTGGCATACTCTGTGTGTTAGACGGCCCTCATCGATATAGTGGCATGTGTCCCCAGTCCAGTAGAGCGCCATGAATTTTGCAGAAAGAAATAGCTTGCACTAGCAAGTTAACTAGCACGTAGTAGATTGTATAGCCTATTTTTAATCTTTAATCACGCAACAAAAGTTTAGTTAGTTTTTACTTTTTTTTATTTTTGTTTTAATAAGATTGTTTTTAAGTGTTTAACTGATCGGTCAAAGTTGTAATTGTCAGTTAACGGTTAATAATTAACATCCCTAGGTGGAATATAAGGAGATTACTGCATGTGGAGACTGATGGAAGGCAGAAAGCCTAGTGTGTATCTCTAAATACATCTGTAATAACCTGATTCACATCAGTTATTTTGTTTGTTTTTTTCCTCTTATTATTGCCATCGTATATGTTAAATATGTGGGTTATTGATAAGATCCATAACTTTTATTTGGTTTATGTCAATGTGTATTACATTTATTGAAATCAATAAGTATTATCATTTTGTTCGGACAGTTATTTGCAGTTAATAATATTTTCATGATGTCAAGGCTTGTTCAGTAAAAGGAAAAAAATGTAATAATCATCTACTTCAGAGATGACCTGAGAGAGTTTGATTTCCTGTTGACCTCGGTGTAATCACGCGAAGAAGAAGAAGGAGAGGGTAGAGAAAAAAGGAAAAACACGAGGGTGTAGAGTAGAGCAGAGTCGAGCAGATAGTGAGAGACAAACCATATAGCCTAGCGTTTTAATGTGTATTTTAAATACATAGGACTGTTTTCCCCATTACTCTACGAGTGTGAGTCAGCACTGTTTACTGCTGGCCAAGTGCAGTTTCATTAGACTAGCCAGCTTGGCTAAACCGCCGCCACTGCCGGAGAGACTACGGGTCGTCTTCTTCGCCTGCGCACACGGACCAGAGAGGAGACTGCGGTGTGGAGAGGTTTCGGAGGTCGACGCGGAGGTGTTGCTACGGCGGGTCTGCTGCTCATCGCTTCTGCGCGGACTGAAACAGGGCTGGAAAGAGGACGCGGTAGGAACTGTTCTCATTCCACACACAGCATTGGAGGTAGGCCTACTGATGGCTTCGCTTTTCTTTTCTCAACATGGCATCATGACTTTGCGTAAACATACACGCCACTTTCCTCAAGCCAAATGGCGTGTTATCTGTACGCATTTTGAGCTATCCACGTGTATACAGCAGATGTAAACATAAATACCACGTGGCGTGTTATTGCGAGAACAACGTCACATGCGTGTGAAAAAAAATAAAAGGTTGGGTTTGGGGAAAGAACATTGGGAAAGGCTTTAGTAACACTAAAAAAAACCCGACAAAAACATGACTAGCGTCACACGCTTAGGAAAACAATAAATGGTTGGGTTTAGGAAAGAACATTGGGAAAGGCTTTATTAAAAAAAAAAAAAAAGCTGATAAATGGCACACGATCCCGGCTCTCCCAGGTGAAAGTCCTGTGTTTTACCCATCCGCCACCCCAACCAAACAGCGTTGATAAACACGCTAAAAAACGAGTATGCGTCTTGATAACACGCAAAAACGGCTTACAAATTGGCGTGTCACACATGCGCCACTTAGTGAGATCAGTCTGCTTTTCTTCAAGAGCTCCAACTTTCCAATGCAAGCTTGTTAAAAGAACAAACTAAAACAAAGAGTGCAGTCAGGTTAAAAAAAAGGCACATAAGCCCGCCTATGCACAAGGAGGGAAACTGTCTTTCAGATTGACAGGTTCCATTGTGGGTGGGCTGTGGTGAATTTGCATGTGCTGTCACAGTGTTTTCACACAACTTAACCTGTATTCCTCCCTCAGAAATGGCGCAGAGCTGGGAGAGAGGGGGCCTGATGAGGTGGAACACTTGTAAACGTCTCCTGTTTGAGGAGCAACAATCTCTAGGGACTCCTCTCTCTTCACTCTCTGCACTGAGAGAGAGAGAGAGAGAGAGAGAGAGAGAGAGAGAGAGAGAGAGAGAGAGAGAGAGAGAGAGTGAGTGAGTGAGTGAGTGAGTGAGTGAGTGAGTGTGTGTGTGTGTGTGTGTGTGGAGTACTAAGGTATTGAAAGCTTGCAGCAGTACGTTCATGTATTCTGTTAAGTTTGGAAAGGTGGAAATTATAACTTTAGTGGTGGTGACAACATTTTGCAATTATTCAGAGTGGGTGTCTGCGATCTGAAGTATATGTGAGCCCTGGGCCACTGATGAGCTCATCTTGTCAGGTGGGCATGTGCACCGGTGATTGTTGGGAGGAATTCAGGGAGGGAAGAGGTTACAGTGTGATGAGAGGAGAGAGCCAGAAGGATGGAGGCAAGTATTGTTAGCACAGTTTAGTGTTGGGGAGATAAAACACAAGAGGGGATCAAAATAAAAGGCTCTTCAGATAGATTCAAAAGAGTAGAGGGAAAGATTGCTTTGCTATTTCTAACCACTGAATCAGTGTGTATCGATTTCACTAAATCAAAGGCATTCGATTTCACTAAATCAGGGCAAGGGCAAGGGCACGGCACGTTCTCGCGATAACGTGCCATGCCCTTGCCCTTTTTGCCATCTTCATAACACGCAAAAATGGCATACAAATTGGCGTGTCATACTTACGCCACTTAGTGAGATCAGTCTGAATATATAAAGTTTAATAGCAGGTTCTGGACCATCTTCAGGCAAAAAGATGGTCTGAAGATAGTCTAGTACTGAAACGTTGCCTACTATTACACTGACTTCTTTTTTTTTCTAAGTCAGACAGTGTGCAGGAGTTTCTTTGCAACTTTTGACCTGCTTGTCCCCCTCCGACGCACCTGTCTCACCTTGTAGATGAAAGTATGTTTTTGTATGAAGACTTAGCTTATTAAAATGTTGACATTTGACCTTCTGGCTGTTTTCCTGAGACACATGAGAGAGACTTGCAAGATGGATAGAATGAGCAGCATCTCCTTGGCGTGACTCATCCTGCAGTTCATCCTTTCATAATTTAACAGCTGTATCAGAAGCTGTTCCCTCTGTATTTTTAAAACAAAAATATCAGAAGTTACAATATGACACAAGGGAGGCACAACCATCCAATATTCAAGACTAAGATAGTGGCCCCCAGGGGTCATTGCGCCCCTTATACTCAACTGAACTAACTGGTTTGAAGGAAGTATCCATGCTCAGAGGTCCAGGCTCTCAGTAGCAGTACTAAAACTCCAGACCCTCAACTCTTGTTTTCAGTGTTTCTGAGAGCAACAACAAGCAAAAAGACAAAAAAAACTTTTCGGAAGCACCGTGCTGTGACCCCACCATCAGACTCCCTAAGTTTCTGTCCCTAACTATTATTGGCTGACTCAAACACAAACACTCAGCATACAGTAAATGTCCTCCTCCTCAGCCCTTCCTTTCATCCTTCCTTTAACAACATGCATAAACAAATTCAAAGTGAACTCAATTCCCTCCCTGAGTCATGTCCACCATATGGCCTGAGAAAAAAAAAAGTTTTAACATTCAATTTCCATTCCAGCACATTCATTAGTATTCATGAATATGCAAATCCAACTGTCCCATTTGCCATAACGATGCAGGCTCCCACTGGGAGGTGTCAGCATTGTCAGGGGAGGAAAAAAGCCATCGCCGTTCCAGTTGCTGGGGCAGTGCGTGTGTGTGCGTGTGTGTACCTCAAACAGATGCTCCTGTATATTTATGACCCGCTTGATTGCTGTCTCAGAGCGCTGGGAATTAAACTAGTCCCATAGCACCATTCATACAAAATCATACATATACACACACGTATGTCCACTGTCTTACACACATACACACACACACACGTATGTCCACTGTCTTACACACATACACACACACACACACGTATGTCCACTGTCTTACACACATACACACACACACACACACGTATGTCCACTGTCTTACACACATACACACACACACACACACGTATGTCCACTGTCTTACACACATACACACACACACACACGTATGTCCACTGTCTTACACACACATACACACACATATGTCCACTGTCTTACACACATACACACACACACACACACGTATGTCCACTGTCTTACACACATACACACACACACACACACACACGTCCACTGTCTCACACACACACACACATCCACTGTCACACACACACACACACACGTCCACTGTCTCACACACACACACACACACACACACGTCCACTATCTCACACACACACACATCCACTGTCACACACACACACACACGTATGTCCACTGTCTTACACACATACACACACACACACACGTCCACTGTCTCACACACACACACATCCACTGTCACACACACACACACACACACACACACAAACACACACACACGTCCACTGTCTCACTCACACACACACACACACACACGTCCACTGTCTCACACACACACACACACACACACACACACACACACACACACACACACACACACACACACACATCCACTGTCTCTCACACACACACACACACATCCACTGTCTCTCTCACACACACACACACGTCCACTGTCTCACACACACACACACACACACACACACACACGTCCACTGTCTCACACACACACACATCCACTGTCACACACACACACACGTATGTCCACTGTCTTACACACATACACACACACACACACGTCCACTGTCTCACACACACACACATCCACTGTCACACACACACACACACACACACACACACAAACACACACACACGTCCACTGTCTATAAAGTAAGATGCAAAGTAAATACAAATCCCTCATGTAAATATGAAGAGTATTGAATGAAATGAATAGGTGTGACAGTGTCAAAGGCAAGCTGATCTACAATATACAGTGGCTCACCCTGTACTGTGGAGGGAACAGGAGAGAGACATGGGGACACACGCATACAGAGTCAACACATATGCAAAGTTTCTCTGTAAGAAGGAGCTGTGTCAGCAGCTCTAGTGGCAAACTGCAAAATGAAGGGTAATCTCTAGGTAGAGAGTGCTTAGGGCGCGGAAATATAAACACACCCTCACCCGCTCTGAGGGAGTGTAGGGGGAGAAAGAGAGCAGCTGCTAAATGCTTCAGCACAGTAAAAAGGGACTCGCAGTGGACACAAACTTGACAGGCTTTCTTGCCAAGCCAACACGCCACAGAGTCTATTCATGACTACACTGGATGCCAAAATGGAGAGGCACTTATCTACAATACAGACGGGAAAATGAGCCGGCGAGGAGGGAGGAGGAGGATGGATTGGGTATGACAAAGCTTGGATCTTCATAGTGACGGTGTAAGCCAAAGAAAACTGAATTTGGCGCGCAGAAAAATGTGAGTTTTTGTAACGAAAAGAAAAACAACTTCAAATCCCACTCAGGGCTCGTGCAGGCCAGCTGAACTTTTGGAAACCTTCGCACAGCCTCATACAACAGCCTTGTAATACACCTGCAGTTGCTTAATGATGTGGGTTCCTGTTTGTGTCCTTTGGGACATGTTTGGCCTCCTCCACCTGGGCACCATTAAATAAACTTTACTGGCAATCCAACAGCCTTTGAAATGTGCAGATTTTTATTTTGTTTACCTTAGTGAACAGAACAATGCACAGCAGGATGGATATACTACACTGTTTCCCCATGTACAGTAGCATTGAGCATTTATTCCAACTCCACCCATTTTCATTTATATCTTTCCTTCAAAAGTCTGTGGGAAACTTGAGAGCAGATCATAAGTGTGAATCTGTGGAAAACACTGTAATAGACCGTACATCGACCTCAAAAACAAAAAATGACTATTCACAAGAGATATGAGTATTTTGTTTTGTAAGCAAAGCTCTTTTAAGACAGAGCTTCAGTAATACCCTACAAAGTATTTCTCACAGCAGCAATCACTTTCATTTTCACTTCTTCCAAATTATAGAGAGACAAACTGGAACTCAAACAGAAATGTGTGTTGGTTCTGTCCATTTATATTTGGAGTATTTCGCATTTTATAGTATTCTTTTCTCCATTTCACCATCACAAAGTCTTAATCTGATAACTGCAGGAGCTCCAGGAAAAAGAAAGACTCAAAGTGTATTTTAAAGAGACAGGGAGTGTCTCTGAGGCCGGCAGGCGATGTGACACCGGGGATATGACATGGCTGTGGTTAGGTGCATTATAACCAGATTACTGCTATGGCAGTGGATATATGGAGACAGATGACAATGGCTTCTGTAACTTTATTTGCTGCTGTACATTTAGGTCTTCATGGATGACTCCCTTCACTGCAGAGTGACTGTAGAGGAACATCAATCCAACTTCACACACAGCACCTCAATGCAAACTGTTATTACACTGTAAAAAGTTAATGATGTCCGTTAAATATACATGTTAACATTTAATTTAAACCATACAATTTCCCAGATGGAGGAGAATATAGTCCCACTGTTCGAGCAGCCCAGTATGTCACTGTGCTATATTGGACAATGAAAGAACTAGCCAATACAAAACTCTATAATATCACTGTAAAATGCTTATATTGAGCCAATATAAAACAATCTTTTTAATACAACTTGATATGTTTTTAGTTATTTTATTTTAGTTATTAGTTTTTAGATATGATTCTAAAGTATTTTTTCAAGCACTAATAAGCTTATTTGAATATAAATTAAAATACTTAATGTTTATTAAGTGGTTGTAATAATTACATCCATGTATTTTAACTTTTTCTGTTTGTACTCCCACGTTATCACTGCTGGATTCAGTATATGCTACCAGTGCAATGAAAGCTGCAATCCACAGCTACAGGGCAAACATACCGTCTTTAAAAAAAATCATTTCAAACTAGACAAAGCCAAGTAAAGGAATACATCACAGACTGCTGTTATAAATCTATTCTGGCACAAAGGCAGAGCAAAATGTCATTTGCCAAAGTCGGCTTTGTTGTATTTGAATGTTATGCATTATGGTTGTGTACTGTAGCCTGGTTATGCTGTGGCGCATTGATCGAGTTATAGGAAGAAAACAAGGTTTTCCGCTGAGGAGGTTTGAATGAAACTAGTCTGTGGTTATTGACAAGAGGAGGAACACACACACACCTGAAATTACCATACATCATTCATGACTGCACTACAATCAATACCCAATTAACATGCTCCAAATATGGTCCATGGAGCGAGCGCACACACACACACACACACACACACACACACACACACACACACACACACTATATCCACATGTGACAGCCTATTCCATCTAACCAGAAGGATTTGTCGGCTGTAAGTCAGTAGGTGTTGGACTGTGCGTGGAGGTCTGGCTTTCCTCAGTGGAGAGCAGAAGTAGAATAACACATCTCCGCTTTGTGAAAGCTTGACGGGTGTTACCGACTAATTATTCCCTCAGCTCCTTCCTGCAGTGTCACGGCTATAGTTTCCCCCTCTCAAACAGCTGCTCTGCTAATTACCTCTGGTGGCACTTACTGTGGTCTCTCACTCGCTCTGTCTGTCTCTATTACCCAGTCTCTCTCTCCCTCTCCATATTGTCACAGTTAAGACATAGGGACACCAAGCTGAGGACCATCTAATAATTCTATCCCACAGAGAAGTCGTGTTATTCTTCCAGTATGTGACAGTATAAGCAACGCACACCAGCAGCGGGACTCAACAGTGTGACGTGGAAGCTCAGAAACCAAACACTCTGTAGAAACACATTTTAATGATTAATTATCCTGGCTAAGATGGAATGGACGTACTTTTGGGTGACTTTGTGTGTTTGTCAGTATCTGTGTCAACGCTTTTGTGTCTCCCGTTTGTGTGAGCTGACTGCGGTGACAAGCTAAAGCAACAGGATTAGCGTGCCCCGGCCTGTCATTCAAATAGACAGACGCACACACAGACACATAAGCCCTGACGCACACAAGTTTACACACACACACAGACCCACAAACACAACGTACCTACACACAAGGGAGCGAGTAGGGACACATGCAGGTTAATTGACTTCTCTTTAGCTGTGAGGTATTCTGATGTAGTCAGCACATTCAGAGGAGAAAGCAGCGGGTGGGGAGATGCTACAAGGATGCCTCTCTGTGTCTCACTCTCTATCGGCCTTTCCGACTGTCTTCTTCTCTGAGATGGCTTGTGTCAGAGGGATTATTAGACAGGACATGGCCGTGGTGTGAATATGATAATGAAGTGTACAGGAGAGAGGATTACACTATCCTAACTCTCCCATTGGTCTAATCCAGGTTCGTACATTTGCATAACACACCTGAGTACTGCATGCATCCCATCAGCACTGATATGGATACAACAAGCAGCAGGTGCACGCTGTTTACACTAACATAAGAAAAGAGAATTGAGAATTGCTGGTCGGGGATTTGCAGCGCCGCCTTTGTAGCTGAAATAATGCTGAATCAGATGGTGCGGTCTGCGCTGTGATACACTATCACTCGTGAGCTTGAGTGAAACTGTACAAACAGCACAGGGGCTGGGTAATAAGCATAAATATCATTTGAATTACATGCCGACAATAAGGAGATTATCATTTCTTTCAATAATAAGAGAGCAGGCTATGCAGTTGTTGATACAGTACATAGTTATTTAGCATCTGTGCCACACTCTGATTTCATTAGAGGCTATTATACAGTAGTCTGCAATGTTGGCATTTATGTGGTAGAGGAGGGAAAGGGATGGTTCATGGCGGTTTTGAAAAAGGACTCCAAACAACCCAAGAGATTCTGTGAGCATTCTGTGACTAGAAGATTTGCACAGTAAGCTGGTAATTGAGCTCTAAATTTTGTTGGGTTTTAAACTGTAAGACCCGCCAGGCGGGCCGTCCTATAGCCTTTAGAGTTATGGAGGATGTAAAAATCCATACCTGGAGACTTATCATAAACAGTCCAGCTCTCAGTGAGGCCTAAAACAGGATAGAGTGTGTCACGCTCCGTCGTCACAGTTAGCCAGCAACAGCTTCTGCACCATTCACCTCTCTCCATTACCTGCATTCCATTCCCCATATCCATCCATTCATCTGTCTATCCATCCTCACCTCATCTCCACCCTGTCAAAGCAGCAGGGCTGTATGTCAGCCCAGCATGCCTCTGCTCATATGTGTGTGTGTGTGTGTGTGTGTGTGTGTGTGTGTGTGTGTGTGTGTGTGTGTGTGTGTGTGTGTGTGTGTGTGTGTGTGTGTGTGTGTGTATTAGTGTATGTGCATGCATGTCAGGGCAGCAGCTGTATGTCATGGCCATCTCCTGCCTGCAGAAACATGTTATTGATTGGATGCATGTGCCGGTACACTATAGCCATGACTGATCACATACTGCACAGCCTGTCATGGTCAGGGCTGTCGCAGCAATAGAGGGGACTGGCAGAGGAAGCGATAAGAAGTAAGAAAAGAAGAAAGAAGAAAATGGCTTAAAGGTTAGTTCACCTACTGTAAATAACAAAAAAAGTGTATTGAGCCATGCAGATTGTTTCCGTTTTATTTGCAGGTTTTAAGATATTAAGCTTTAAGACCTCTGCTGTGTACACTTTCTTTAAAAAATAAAATGAAAACGGTTGACGTTCTGTGGACCGTGCTGAATAATTCTTTGGAAAGACACATTGCTCTCAAAAGAAATTCTATCAATCTGTATTGGAGGAACAGCACAGAGTTTCATAGGCAGATACCTTAAAAGCTAGGCACATATAACTAAAACCGTCTTGTGTGGCCCAATGCCACGACTGCTGAGAAAATATGTTGATAGATGAATTCTTTCAGAAAAAAATAAGTAGGAGGAGAAAGAAGGGAATTACAAAGCAAAGCAAGAGTGTGAGGGAGTGAGAGTAAACCGGAGGAGGCATGCTGATATGAGACAGAGGCTGATAGCCCTGAAGGTGAACCAATCAATTATTCTCCACCGTCAATAATTCAGCGTAGACCAGGGGCTCTCTCTGCATGTGTGTGTATGGAACACACACACACACACACACACACACACACACACACACACACACACACACACACACACACACACACACACACACACACACACACACACACACACACACACACACACACACCAGCCCCAGTGCCCTGATTTGATTTAAGATGACCAGTCAATGTGGATCCAAGGCTTCAGAGGGCCGAGGCTTTAAATTATTGCTTGGCTTAAAGACAGAGAGGGAGCAATATTTTCTCCCTCCACGGCAAAGCCGTCTTATTCCAGCTCCCTCTCTTTTCAATCCCACTACTCCTTTCATCTTGCTCTTGGTCTCTTCCCTCTTGACAAATTCTAAGAGCCAGCAATGGAGGGACACAGTCGTCGCCCCCTCCCCCGGCTTGCACCTTTGCTGTTTCACACTATGCTTCCTCTCAAAATCTCCTTCTTTTCCTGTTTCTTACCTGTTCTCCCTCTCTGTCTCTTTATCTTGCTGTGTTTTTGTCCTTCCCTCTTTACTCACACACACACACACACACACACACAATCACAGACCCCATGCATGCACACTCGCATGGACACACACACACACTATCCATTTCTCTGTAATTGAAAAGATGCCCTGGCTGTTTGCCACACGACTAAAATGGATCAGATGGCAGAATATCCCTGAGGTTGTACATCTCCAACAGAGTGAATTAAAGAGAAAAACCTCTCTCTCTCCCTCTCTCTCTGCCACACGCACACACACACACACACACACACACACACACACACACACACACACACACAGTGAGTAAGGCTGACTGTGCCATTCCTAATGTTCCAGCTCTCTCCTTTCTTTGTTCCAGCCCTCTATTACAATATGAATGGGCCTGTTAAAGTAGAATTGGACCATTTGTCTCGTGTGAGTTTCTTCTTCCCGACACAAGGACTATAAAATGACTCCTCAGCTATTCAATAACAGGCAACAGTCTGAGGTCTCCGTGATGAAAGCAGGAGAAAAAAAATTATTTTCTCCTTTGCTGAGATGACAGAGAAAAGCTATAACACAACATCAGTAATCAACAATCCACATCTCCGCTAACAACAGCAAATAGTCCACGACGAGTCAACCCAACTGAAATCATCCCAGTTCATCTTTTCAGCTTTTTCCCCTCAGTATTTCTAGTTTGTGTGACAGCAGGGTGAGATCTGTGTCTGTGTGCATTTTTGATGGCTGGAAGAAAAAGCTAAGACTGGTCTTGTGACAGAGAGACAGAAGTGAGTGTGTTGAGCTTTGAATCACAACAGAGATAGAATTGAGCACTAGAGATAAAAAATTAAAGCATCGTATCACTACGTGAGAGAGCTAAGTGTGGGAGTATTAACTCAGCGCCTCACAACCACCAACTGGCAGCTTTGCATTGTTTATGTTATTTAAAACACAAGCCAAAGGCAATTAAAAAACGGTGTGCAACCATGCATGTCAGTCATGAGCAGCAGGATACCAACAACCAGGAAAAGGGTTGGCTGATATAAATTAAATTCATATCTCATATGTCAATAATAATTGATAATCAATGCAGTGAACTGTGTTCCACTTTCTTCACAACAAATAAAATAACAGTGACAATTAATAAATGTTAATATTCAGTTACTACCCAGCCTTACTGTTCAATAATCAGTTTATCAGAATATTCTGCATTGTGTTTTTTTTTTATTCCAGTATATTTTAACTGTACAACAGTGTATTAGGGTAATATTCCGAGATCAAAGTCATACATTTACGAGAAAAAAATGTGATATTCTGAGATTAAAGTGATATATTTACAAGGGGGACTCAAAATTGTGTGTTTTTTAGCCCAGAATCACCATATTATCATAGACACCGGGACTTTGAAGAGACATTGCCATGAATAGTGCTCCATCCGAGTTTGGGCTTTTTGTTGTAATAGCTTGCAGGTGCTAGAAAGGGTTCTTTTCAACATGTATATTTACACTTGTGTTCTCTGGTGCCGTTATTACTGTAAGACCTTTGCTTTACACTAGTGACTGTCTTCACAGCCATCTGATCCATCTGCATCTCTAACTGGAATGATGTGGTCACTGTCAAGCCAATTGTGCACACCAGATCCACTGGTTACATTTTGTGCAACCAGCATGTGCACATCAAACGTAACTTTTGATCAAATTCTCTTCTACACAGTTTCTTCTGTGTGTTGGAGACTGGTGCATTGAAAACTTTTCACACAGCTCCACGAGAAACAATGAATCACTTAAAACTTCTCGCTCCGCTTGGAACTCCCTCAGGATGTCCATTCCTGCCTTCACCCGGTGTCTCAGGTAACTAAGGTAACAGCTGCAGGCGTCATGTTGTTTTAAGGCTGGCCTGGAGCGTCACATTTTTTAATATGCTACAATAGACTACAGGTAGCCTTTGTATGGCTAGGATGAGCAACATGATGTTCAAAACTAAAAACCACTCATCTGCAGTGGAATATCCAGTAGGGCTGAACGATTAATTGCATTTGCAATAATATCGCGATATGTTAAAACGCAATTTCCTATCAGTCTGCACGCCGCAGAGAACGCATCAACTTAGCACGCTAACGCTACGCCGTACCTTAAGCAGATTTGTCATTCAAACAACTCTGACTTGTAGTTTAACATTTGTACAGTCATTTTAATAAAATGTAGGGTAACATGCAGTTGATGGATACATGCACGCAGAACTGAAGGCTTGGTTAGCAACGATTAGCTCTGATTAGCGGTTAGCTCCAGTTAGCTTGCTCCGTTATAAAGATATGGAGTGGAAGAGACTGCCGCGGGGAGGGGTAACAACCAGACTGATAAATGGCGTTCGGGGAGCTTTCACAGCAGCGTGGCCGCGTTGTTTCAGTTAATCCCACGACAAGACCACCAGCAGCATGCTACTACTAACGTAACGATAGCCTCTCTGAGCAAGTGCAACGTCGACGCTGTCATGCACGCAGCACGCAACTTCATGAGGGGGAGGGGCTGGAGGCAGCTCCTCTGTGTGCGCTGTAAAAAATATACACCGTTGTATATACTGTATATACTATATTTTTACTTATTTAACTGTCTAGTAATGTTCAAATACAGTGTTTAAAAAGTGCAATCCACGTGTTTACATATGTTTATTACAGTAAATAATAATTCAATAATCTAAATACTACTAAGTTTGGTAAAGCCACATATTTGTTTTTATATTTCTGCAATCTGCACTTTAGTTTGTGTGATTTGTTTCTGACTTTCATATGAATGTTTATATGGGTTAGGGTTAGGGTTAGTGCTCAGTATACTACTGTGACTGAAGTAGTTAAATAAAAGATGTCATTCATATAAATTCATGCATCACCTATTTCATCATCACATCAAGGCCTGGCCTCCAGGAAAGAACAGTTTGTTTAATCTATCTAATCTTGTGTTGTTCATACTATACAATGATTTATTGCTTGTCTTTGTTGAACAATACAGAAGACAAAGAGCTTAAAAAATAATCGCATATTAAATCGCAATATTTTTGAAAAAAAAAATTGCAATTAGATTATTTTCAAAAATCGTTCAGCCCTAATATCCAGCTTACGAACTCATGCTATGTAAATTGAGACAATGGTATCCCAGGTCTCATTCAGGTCAGTGTACAACATAACCTCATAACCTTTCCAGGCAGAAGAGTACTTCAACTTTGACTGTTAATTTCTGCAGGCAGTACAGTTTCTCTCCTCAACTAAGTGTTCATTAAATGCTTCTGTGTAATTCATCATGGTCTCCTGAATCTTCACATATGGGAAATGGGTTGTGCTGCTCCTGAGTTTTTCCTTAACACAATGTAAATAACTGATAGAAGCAATGGCCAAAATAAGATCTAAGTCACTTCAAAACAGCATTTTATTCTAGGCTTTATATATAACATATGCCAATACAAGGCTATTTTTGAAGTGGAAATGTGTGTGTGCACACGTTTAACAACATTAGAGCAGTGGCCTTCTGTGTCTTGGTTAAGCAGACAACAGGTCTGATTGGATTAAGACACTCTACAGTGGATTAGTCATGTCTGATGTGATGCTGGACAGATGGTGTGTGTGTGTGTGTGTGTGTGTGTGTGTGTGTGTGTGTTTAAATCTCATAACTGAATGTATGTGTGAGTTTAATCTCATAACTGTGACAAAGGGGTTTTATCACAGCTAGTGTACGTGAATGAAATACCAGGATAAATACTGATGCTATAATGGAGATTGGCAGCTCATTTAGTTAGTAAATGTACCAAACATCCACCACTATGCTGAAAATGCCTCCTAATTGCCATAATAAATAGCTGTGAGTAATGTAGGCGCAGCGCTGTCCTAATGTGTACTTGTATATTAAATGATAGACATATTCATCAGAACCATCACTGAGGATCATCAAACATCGTAAAGAATGTGAAAAATGTCCCTCTGAGTTCATCAAACACAGGTTTAGTTGTCATTGTGAAAAATATGTGTATGATGTTGGTTTTAATAACTCATAAAACATGATAATTGACTCAGTTTGGGGTCCATGGTACAGTCTGTAATACCTCCTGACTCTACTGTAGACAGTAATGTTTGACAAAACGCTGTATAGGCCTAATTTACAACTTTGTAGAATGCGGTTGTTAGCTGCGCTAGCTCCTGCAGTTTATGTTTGCAACCTTACCCACATTATTGGCCCAGCTTTTGGCCACACCACGCAAGTAAATTTTAGTTTTTGTTGGACAGTACATCACATTTTGTCACATGGTTGTCAATGTCCTACTAATTAGGTTGCAAATGTCAATAGGGCGGGTCTTATGTAATATGAGCCTGTTAGAAGCAGGGCCAAGGCAAAAGAAGACAGTTGGTGTGCAGCAGGTTAGGAAGAAACTCCTTTTATTCAGACCTAAATTAATTGAAAATGCACGGTTGACAACGCACTAGAGGACAACCAGGCCCAGCCCCCATTTATCGGTGTTTTAAGCCCCCAACGTCTCCTTCCAGGCAGCACTGCCTGGAAGGCACAAGGATTAGGCAATGGTTAGGGTTAAGGTTAGGGTTAGGTGCCTTGAAGTCAACGGTTGCAGCGTTGCCTGGAAGGAGACGTTGGGGGCTTAAAACACCATCGAGCCCAGCCCCCACCACCCAGTTTGGGTTCAGGTAAGGCCTACATCCTTTCTTTCGCGTTGGCAACTTATGCCACTTTGAGCAGAGGGGTATTGCACAAAAGTAGAATTTATAAATCCAGGATAACCGACAAAGCGAGGCTTGACCTAGTCTAATCTGTGCATCCTGGCTAGGTGCATTTCACGAAGGCCAAGCCAGGCTGAAGAGGAGTGACTAGGTTGAGCCAGGATAAAGTAATTCCGATAGATGTGCGTTTAGGCTTTCTTTAACAGACCGCGAGGTCGTTCACAGATTCACTGATGCTAAAATGTAGAATACACATTGTGTATTCTTTATACAGAGTGAGCAGCAGCTTCATATGGAATTATGACAACGTGAAACACATTATAGAAAGCGAGGCAGACGATCACGGACCGATTGAATGCGTAAATAGCCTAAAACTATACATTAACTGACCACTGCTCTGAATTGAAACATCCATACCATTCAAGGAGTTAGGCTAATTATCTGCACAAATGAGCTGTTGTACTCTTTGCCAATTACAACCAATCTACAATGCTAGATTGTGATGCGTACATATCTCTCTCTACCTCTCTCGTATGGGCTAAAAGTAACATATTTACTTCCACTGCTAGCTTTTCAGGCAAAGTGTACAACTTTGAATAATTAGCCTACCTCTTTGAATGGTTTCATTTAAGAGCAGTAGTTCATAAATGTATATTTTTCTATCATTCAGTCGGTCCGCTATTATCTGCTACGCTTTTTCTCACTGTTTTCCCCCCCCCCTTCTTTACATATTATATGCTTTGCTTCCTTGTAGGCCTATATATGGACATAGAAAAGAAAGACACTGAAGAAATTGGACTCTGAAATCTAGAAACTATAAAGATAAATAAATGATGAATGTAATGCATACTTGAAACATGACTGTAACACAGTGTATTCATCACTTATTTCCCCCCAGCAAAATATAAGGTCAAAAACCGTTGAGGTGTCCTGGAATATCCCGGTTTAATCCCTTGTCCTGGTTTTGTGCAATAGCCCCTTGGTACAGTTGCAAGGTGAAGTGTCAATAATACATCAAAACATAACAAATTTGTTTACCTGTACTCCCTTTGCCATGACAACTTTAAACACAAAAAACTGGAATTAATACAGAAATGTAAAAGTGGTCATAGATTAGATGTACTCAAGAGGAGTATGTGAAGAGTACGTGGTGTGAAACTTGAGTCAAGTTTGAGTCATTCTCTCATTAAGCGTGGCATGCTGGTGCATCTACTCAAGTTTATTAATTGTGACATAAAAACCCTAAAATAAAACTGTTATGTCATGAGCCATAATTTACTAACTGTAATTTTGAAAGACAATTAGAGTTCTGCTAATTGCAGACCAGTTAGTGCAGACTAATCTGTCACCACCACAACCTTCTTCATTCGTGACAATGTGGTGCATGTTGTATTGTAAGACAGAGGCATTGTGTGTGTGTCTATGTTGGCAGGAGTAGTGCATGGCCAGTGTGTGGTGGTGACTCTACGCTGCCCTTCCCTGCAGTCCTCTTCTCCCTCCTGCCACCATGGAGCAGCCTGCCTTTTAATTACCTGAAGAGAGTGAGTGAGAGAATGTGTGTGTGTGTGTGTGTGTGTCAGAGAGCGAGTGAAGCGTGACATTCCAGTGTGCCTCATAAACTGTAAACTGATAGTGTCTCTGAATGCAAACCAAACAGGAGAAGAGAGAAGGGAAGGTGCGATTTAGGGTGGTGAAATTGGAGAGGCGGTGGGTCTATGTGTGTGTGCGGTAAATCCGAGCAAAGCGTTGGACCCAGTGTGCAGCTGATTGCCTCAGCTCACACCACTGCCTCCGCAAATTAATACCATTGATTTTCCTTTGCCTGGCGTCCAACACACACGGAAACCCAGCCCAGCTGGTGAGAAGGTAGGCAGATGATAGTGGAAATCTGGATCAAACTGCTGGAGGAGTCTCTCTCACACACACACACACACACACACACACACACACACACACACACACACACACAGTGCGTTTCACTATATTTGTGGGGACCTGTCATTGACATAATGCATTCCCTAGCCCCTTACCCTAACCTTAACCATCACAACTAAATGCCTAACCTTAAAGGAGAACTATGGGCAATTTTTACGTTAATCTTATAAGTATGTGAGTACTCTCGATAGCAAAAAAAAAAACCGAGACGAATCAGTGCTAGCAACATGGAGCTGCTGCAGCTAATGCCGAGAGCTCCCAGTTAGCTAAAACGGCAGTTTTGGGGGCATATCATAAAGAGTGCCTTTGTACCTCTTAACAGACACAAAATGCAATTAAAATGTCTGTGCAACATGAACAGGGCCCTTACATGACAACAAGATACGTTTTCAACTCAGACATTGTTTAAATTCACCTACCCTGTTAGCTGCTAGCTGCCATCTGATGAGTGAGTGTGTTCAGCCAGGCTTCGGTAATAATCATCAAGCAGCAGTTCTGTGTGTATCTGTAGCATATATATATATATCCATTTTGTGTGCGATCCATCTGGCGTTGGTGAATAGTAGTCTCTGCAGTGGCGAACTGTGTGTTAGTTGCCTTAGCCAGGCTAGCAGGTCCGACCGGCATCCACCCAAACCAGTCAAAGTATTGGAGGTCTGCCAGGTAAATTAAGCCAGAAGCAGAGGGATTGTCAAAGTGTTATGAATGATGAGAAATATCCAGATAACAAAACGCATTTTAATACGGAGCCAGAAAGCTGAGAGGCCTAGCAGGGCGCATCTGACACTGTGTGACATACAAATCAAACAGAGAGAGATCCAGTATGAGATGAAAAGAGAAAGGGATTGAGAGCACAAAGATTGTTCCCCTCTCTCTCCTTCATCCTCCGTGAGCTTCCTGATGAATGCAGCCTATTGCAGTAACTAGAGGGCAGCAGGAAATTATCATTAATAATCCCTGGCCAACTCTTACCATATGTCCTCCTCTACTGCATCACCAAGCTCATCTATCACTGTGTGAGTGTGTGAGAGAGAGAGACCACTTTTTGGCCTCTTCTTAAGATCAATTCACAACATCGTCGAACACAAATGAGTCAGCTGGGGGCGGAGTGTTTAAAGGTCCCATGACATGGTGCTTTTTGGATGCTTTTATATAGGCCTTAGTGGTCCCCTAATACTGTATCTGAAGTCTCTTTTATATAGGCCTTAGTGGTCCCTAATACTGTATCTGAAGTCTCTTTTATATAGACCTTAGTGGTCCCTAATACTGTATCTGAAATCTCTTTTATATAGGCCTTAGTGGTCCCCTAATACTGTATCTGAAGTCTCTTTTATATAGGCCTTAGTGGTCCCCTAATACTGTATCTGAAGTCTCTTTTATATAGGCCTTAGTGGTCCCCTAATACTGTATCTGAAGTCTCTTTTATATAGGCCTTAGTGGTCCCTAATACTGTATCTGAAGTCTCTTTCCTGAAATTCAGCCTTGGTGCAGAATAACAGCCACTAGAGCCAGTCCCACAATGAGCTTTACTTAGGATGTGCCATTTCTGTGTCTGTAGCTATTGAGGAGGAGAGAGGGGGGTGGGGGGGCAAGGTGGAGAGTGGGGGTGTGGCCTTGACCAACTGCCACTTTGCTCGTTTGAAAGCCATGATGTCTCTCTCTCATGGGTGGGCCAAATTCCTTGGGCGGGCAAAGCAGAGAAAGGGGAGGTAACCTTCCTCCTTATGACATCATAAGAGACCTCATAGAGATTCCATGGCGCGTTCATGCCACCTTGGAATGACAGGGACCGCCCCCGTGATTACGTTGTTTTTCCGACTACCAGCGTTCACATGTTGGGATGCGTGTTCTTCTTCTTCTGTTATATTGGCGTTTGGCATAACAACTTGTTGCATGGCTGCCACCAACTGATGGGCGTAGCCTAGAGCATCAGGTGTGTGAAAACCTGGTGAAAACATGGAGGCCACAATAATTTGCTGCTGTTTTCTTATGCGAGAATACAAACAGCACATCGTCAGGTGTTTGTGTTATCTGCAGGACAACAAATGGGAAAGGACACGGATAAGGTGTTTTTTTTTTAATACATAGGCCTATTTATGAATAATTTGAAACATGTTATGTCTGTGTATGTTTCTCAGCAGAGGCGTTTGTCCACAATAAATAAGTTTATTGTCATTGAAATATGTTCAGTCAACCAAATTCGCCTACATCAAACGTCAGTTGTCAACAGCGCGTCACCTACTGGGGAACTCGGTTAGCAAAATCTGGCCCGAGTTTCCCACCTCTGATTCCCACCGGAAGGGACGTGAATGAGGACGTTTTCACTCGGAAAAACGTTTTTTCAATGTCCATGAACGCACGGCCAGATCAGCCCATCTGAGCTTTCATTTTCTCAAAGGCAGAGCAGGATACCCAGGGCTCGGTTTACACCTATCACCATTTCTAGCCACACTCATATTAATGTTAAAAAAAACTCATAAAGTGAAGTTTTCATGCCATGGGACCTTTAAGAGAGGAGAACCAATCTATCAAAATTGTATGTTTCCTTTTTTTTTTCTATCTCGATACCGCTTACCCACAACAGGAAGTCACCTCTATTTTATCATGCATTAGGGCTGCACGATATTTAGTTTCATCGTCTACATCGTGATGTGTGTATGCACAATAGTCATATCGCAGGACGTTGAGATGTTGACGCTACATCTTCTTTGCTGCATGATAAAAAGTAAGCGTTCACGGTTCTCCTTTTTCATGATTGTTACCGGCAGACCCTTCCCCTTTAAGACAGATGGTCATGTGACGTAACGTTAGTCCGAAGGGGGTGGGGGGGAGGTGAGGCTCTCCCGTGTGTAGGTAAGTACCGTAAGCGGCAGCTGCCACAGTGATGCACATGCTTTCCATGGGTAGTGAAGCTACAGTAGTCAGTGTTTAATGTTCGCTGCAAAGACAAACTAAATCACCTGATAAATGCAACGTAATCACAACATATCCCGGCCATTTTTCACCGCAGAAAGCTGCTACCAGCCAGGCTAAAGCTAACATAGTTAACCTAAAGAAACAAGGTGTCTGTCCCAACTAACGTTATGGTTCGGAGCTGCAACGCTGGAAACGTAACACTAATCTACAACAGCAGTCCGTTTCTGATATAACGTCATTTACACTGATTTAAGTGCTCTTGGATACACAGTTTGTTGTAAGAGTGTGACATGCAGGCTCTGCATGCACAGCAAACCAACAATCATGATACATTTTAATCAATTTATCAAACAACCAGAGCAGGCCCCGCTAGTCGACCACAACCTGGAATTTAGAGGAAGCAACATGCATGCATTATTAATATCATTCACTTTAGGCTGGATTGATATTATATGAATACAGTGGTGTCATGTCAGTCAACCAGTGTATTTCTTCCTAATTTCCCTCTCCAAAATCACTTTGGAAGAGTAATCACAGCGCTTACTTGCTTTGGTTTTTGTAAAGCATTAAAGTTCAACAAAGACTGGTCCACATAAGAAAATTTCCTTTTTCATTTTTATTTTCTTTGTAGATGCTCTCCCCTACAAAATCACCCCAGTAGTTGAGAATGATTTAGTATTTCTAAATAGGGCTATTTATTTCCTTTTTTTCATATCGCAATATATATCGCAGGGAAAAAAAATATCGCAATGTAAGTTTTTTCCAATATAATAACATCATGTATGTTACTTGGTGAGGTTTCTGTGGATCTTGTCGATCTTTTTTTCTGGACTTGATCATTTATCATAAAGTGCCCAAACCTGTGTACGTATAAAAGAATTCAGCCATACATTTGTATTCTGTGAACTGTGATCTCTCTGGACCTCCCATGAAAGAAAGGTAAAATGAAGAGAGTAAAAACAGAGCAATAATCAGGATTAAAAACATACGGCATCAGTGTTTCCCATAGGTTGCGAATTCACCTGTGGTGCTGGGTGGTGCTGGGTGGTGCTGGGTGGTGCTGGGTGGTGCAGGATGAGGCACGTGATGGCTGTGGTCAGTAATAAACTATTGCTACAAAGGTTTAGCCCACAGGGAAGATTCACAATTCAGTAATCAGTCAAGTCCCAGTCTACAAATATCTTTGTGTCATGATAGACGGAAATCATATAGAATTTATCTGCAAAAACATTCAACAGCGTGTTTATTTTCTCCGTAGATTGAGATCCTTTGGAGCTAGTAGCCAAATTATTTCTTTGTTTTTCACATCAGTAATTCAGAGTATTATGCTCTATTGTAGCACTGCTTGGCTGAGTAGCTGAGAAGATTATAGGACTATCTGTAGTACACTCCTTTCAGGTAGCTCACAATAATAGTATGCTCAGACTGGCCAGGAATATTTCAAATGACTCTTCACATGTTTTGCCCAGAGAATATCAGCTTCTGCCTTCAAACAGATGCTTTAGAGTTAATTTCTTTAATCGCATCAGACTTAAAAACTCTTTCATACATCAATCTATCCTATTGTTAAACCAGCTACCTTAAATCCAGTGCAATATTTATTCAGGGTTACAAGTCTATGTTCATGTCATTTTCTGTTGTTATACATGTATTCTATGTTTCCTTACTTGGGAGTTTATGTCATTTGTGATAATGTTTCATGTATGTCTTTTGGTGTTATTCATCTATTATGTTGGTCTGTATGTTTGTATGTATATCTATGTCCTCTTTTTTTATACGAGCTACCCAGGGATGAAAAAATAATTTCAGCCATGTCTGACAATAAAGTTGTATCGTATCTAGAGATGGGGAGTAACGAAGTACAAATACTTTGTTACTGTACTCAAGTAGATTTTTCAGATGAAAAACTTTACTATTTATTTTTGTGCCTACTTTTTACTTTTACTCCTTACATTTGAACACGAATATCGGTACTTTCTACTCCTTACATTTTACAAAATTGGCTCGTTAATTTAGTTTCAAATAATTTCAGTGGAGTTAATTATTATTTTTCGCGTCATCAATACCGAATTCAATCTAATTGGATGGGAATAGACATTGCACTTCCGCACCACTACAAGACGACTCAACAGATTTGGCGGCATTCATTCGCAGCAAATCATTGCGGCTTGATGGTGGTAACGTTAGCACATAGTAGTATGGACGGCGACATGATTGAAAATGAAGATCCCAGAAATTCAGCAGACAAGCAGCAAGACATTCAAGGCTACTTTTACTTTTATACTTTAAGTAAATTTTCAAGCCTGTACTTTGTTACTTTTACTTGAGTAAAGAAGTTAAATCAGTAGTAGTAGTAGTACTTGAGTATGGGAACTGAGTACTTTTGCCATCTCTGATCGTATCGTATGAACTATTTATTGAAATCAATGACTACATAACATAATTTTGAAAGAAATGACGACTTACGTATTAAACAAATCGGACTAAAAGATGATACAGATACAGATGGAGTGTAGCCATGATGTGCTTTGTCAATAGAATCTGGTTGGTTTGTCAAATGTTATGGTTCAGCACACAAAGTACCTGATTACCCACAGCCCAAAAGCTATATGTATTAACAACTTAATCTTAATACTATACTATGATCCATACAGAAAGTTAGGCCAACAGTACATGTTATTAAAGTGTTAAATCATATACAGTGGCATTCATAAGTTCATGAACCCATGCTAAAGTTGACCAAAAAGAGGAATAAAAAAAATCATCTTTTGGAAATTGATCTTAATGCCTTAATTAAAATAATGAGGAAAAATCCACCCTTTAAGGACATCAATTTTCTTTGTGAATGAATAATGTATTGTGAATAAATAAATGTCCTTCCTTAAAATACAGGCGGCATAAGTCAGTACACCCCTATGTTAAATTCCCATAGAGGCAGGCTGATTTTTATTTTGAAAGGCCAGTTATTTCATGGATCCAGGATACTATGCATCCTGATAAAGTTCCCTTGGCCTTTGGAATTAAAATAGCCCCACATCATCACATACCCTTCACCATACCTAGAGATTGGCATGGGGTACTTTCCATAAGATCATCTCTCAATGCAGATCTTTTATTCCTCTTTTTAGTCAACTTTAGCATGGGTTCATAAACTTATGAGTGTCACTGTAAGACTAAGGCTATCTAAAGTTCATTCTTTTTCATTTTGTTTGTTAGATAATTTGTCGTTTTTTGAAGTGTTTTAATCCCGTGTTTTGGGGATCCTAAACACACTGTTTTGTACTATACATGTCTGTGTTGCACTCATTAAGATCTCATCTGAACAGATTTCTGAACAACTGTAGTTCAAAACTTTTACAGCCAACTTAATAAAATAAGTTTTCACTCGTGCTTGAGTCTGTACAGTTAATGGATTCAGGCATGGAGAATGGGAACTGAAGGCTCAGTTAGCAGTGATTTGCTCCCAGTTAGCTGTTAGCTCCGGTCAGCTCCATTATAAAGATATGGAGTGGAGGAGACTGCCGTGGACCGGGGTAACAACCAGACTTTGGGGAGCTTTCCCAGCTGTGTGGCCGCGGTGTTTCTACGGTTTATTAGTACAGTTAATCCCACGGCAAGACCACCAGCTACTACTAATGATAGCCTCCGAGTCTGAAGTGAAGCGGCGCAAGACTTCACGAGAGGAGGAGCTGTAGGCCACTGGTCTGTGTGTGCTGTAAAAAAAAAAAAGAAAAAAAAATATACATTGTTGATTGGAAAATGTAATTCGGATTGCATCTACCAGGGCGGGTCTCAATCTCCCTGGATGTTGCGCCAGAGTAGAACCTATGTAAGGGAATCACTGCTGCATTCAATACTAAGTTGGACAGTGGGTTAGACAAAACAAACTATCAGAAGATGTTCTTTTTAGCTCTGGATAAATTGTGATGTGCATTTTTCAGAATGATCAAAAATGTTGTAGGCCTAATGAGAAATCAAATAATATTAAGACAATACAATTATAGGCACTTTAATTAAAGTGGTACCCTGCCCAAAAGCTTCTTCACGGTTTCCAATAGTGCAGAGTTTCCGTGGCCCAAAAAGTGATACTGAGTGAGAAATATAGTTATGGCCTAACCCATGTTTTGATAATGCAGGCTTGGAGGCACAGAGTCAGATGAAGCTTCTGGCTCCTGTGCTGTCAGATGGTAAAATGGCTGCTCTGCAGAGGCCATATTTTTGTGTGTAAACCACTGGTCTACCACCACACAGCTCCTTGCCTGCTAGCCTTGTGCGAGCCATTTTATAGAGGCGGAGTAAACACTCTCTCTCAGCAGAGTTTATCAACCGGTCTCTCATCACTGTGCAAGGTCACCCATTCTCAGAGACAGTGCAGAGTGCGTGTGTGTGTGTGTGTGTGTGTGTGTGTGTGTGTGTGTGTGTGTTTTACAGCAGTCCCAGGTCTCGGAAACCTTGGAAACGGAGTGGAACAGAGCACTGGAGCTGTAACAATAAGGCGGCCTGTTGAGCATGGAAAGCTCAGTTGCTGCAGTCGGTCTGTCTTAGTATACACAAACGCTCAAACACACACACACACACACACACACACCCACACACACACACCCACACACACACACACACACACACCTGCCATCTCTAATGATGATTTATGCCCAGTCTGAGGGCAGGCATGCATAACTGTAGCAGTCACAAACACACACACACAGACACATATCCACTCACAGCTAAATACACAGGGATACTGTGTGTGCCTCTCTCTCTCTCATACAGGCAAAAATGACAAGATGGATATGTTGTAACAGCAGTGAGCACCAGGGAAAGAGCAACAGTAAAAATGCATATTGGAAGATGGAATATATGAGAGCTAAGAAAATCAAATGTAAAAAAGCATGAAGAGAGAGAGCGAGAGAGAGACAGAGCGAGAGAGCTATCTCCCTGTTGACTATCACAGCCTAAGCTCATTTACCATGTACTATCTGTGATACTGCTGAAGCTGTCCAATCTCTTTCTAGATATTTCCTTGGAGAAAAATTGTTCATTTTGCTCTCCTTTTAACGCAGAATACACTAAGCTCCTGGTCTTATTGAAAATACATTTCTCACATGGATCCTCTCTCTCTCTCTCTGCAGTGTGTGTATACATATGTGTTTTTCTGTGTCTGTATAAAAAGGGAATGTGTGTTTATGAGCCCAGAAATGCTGCTTTGTGAAAGACAGCTCATTAAAATGCATTACGGCTTAAAAATAATCAACTGTTGGGAAGATACACATGCACAAACTTGCATACATTGTATGAACATACAGCATAGGACACAAAGAGACAAACACGCACATTAACTATGCACACAGGATTACTGCTGGTGAGATCTCAGTCAGAATAATTAGGGTCTCAGATGTTTGATTAGTCCTGTTTGGTTGGTGTTATCAAAGGACCAGGATGACTCAAACTTTCCTGTTTCATCATCTCCAATAAGTCAGTTGAGGTGAAGGGAGACATTTGTCTTGATCATAACTGAAGTCATGTCTTTGCAGCAATGCAAATTTAGATCATCTACAAGGCCATAACACTCCACTCACATCCGCCACTACTCAAAATACACAAGGATGCAATTCCCTGTCAAAAGGGTACAATATGTTATTTTCATCCGACAGGGGATTTTTGTGTGCTGTGTTCTATTTAGCAGAAAAAACATTTATAAATACATTTCCAATTTTAATTGTAAGCATCTGGCATTTTTATTTTGTGCAGTATTCTTTTCTAGGTGCTTCAGGGGCCAATGTGTCCTCAGTATTCATAGCGTTTGTTAATTAGACTTCATCAATTGATTACAAGTTAAAATGAATTATGGGTAAGTCGTGGCTTATCTGCCTTACAGTAGCTGTGAATACTGCCATTTGTTCATGGAGTAGATGCTACAGATGTAAATTTTAAATTAAAAAATAGACACACTTAAATGGAAACCTATTGACTCCGCCGCCATTCCGGAGCGGATCCGCAGCCATTCCGCAGTTGGTGGAAATTGTGGGTTATTAGCTGAAATAATTAAAATACCAGAGAAGTGTAGAACTTTTTTAAGTGTAAGGACAGTGGCATGGGATAATGACAGTAAAGTGTTAGATAGTGGAAAGTTGTATAGTTTACAACTTTGTGGAATATAGTTGTGGGCGAGATTTGGTCTGTGCAAATGTAAATGTGCAACAAAACCAACAGAGGTGTGCTGAGTGTACAGTGGGGCAAAAAAGTATTTAGTCAGCCACCAATTGTGCAAGTTCTCCCACTTAAAAAGATGAGAGAGGCCTGTAATGTTCATCATAGGTACACTTCAACTATGAGAGACAAAATGAGAATAAAAATCCAGAAAATCACATTGTGGGATTTTTAATGAATTTATTGGTAAATTCCTCGGTAAAATAAGTATTTGGTCACCTACAAACAAGCAAGATTTCTGGCTCTCACAGACCTGTAACTTCTTTAAGAGGCTCCTATATCCTCCACTCGTTACCTGTATTAATGGCACCTGTTTGAACTTGTTATCAGTATAAAAGACACCTGTCCACAACCTCAAACAGTCACACTCCAAACTCCACTATGGCCAAGACCAAAGAGCTGTCAAAGGACAGCAGACACAAAATTGTAGACCTGCACCAGGCTGGGAAGACTGAATCTGCAATAGGTAAGCAGCTTGGTGTGAAGAAATCAACTGTGGGAGCAATTATAAGAAAATGGAAAACATACAAGACCACTGATAATCTCCCTTGATCCGGAGCTCCATGCAAGATCTCACCCCGTGGGGTCAAAATGATCACAAGAACGGTGAGCAAAAATCCCAGAACCACACAGGGGGACCTAGTGAATGACCTGCAGAGAGCTGGGACCAAAGTAACAAAGGCTACCATCAGTTACACACTACGCCGCCAGGGACTCAAATCCTGCAGTGCCAGACGTGTCCCCCTGCTTAAGCCAGTACATGTCCATTCCCATCTGAGGTTTGCTAGAGAGCATTTGGATGATCCAGAAGAGGATTGGGAGAATGTCATATGGTCAGATGAAACCAAAATAGAACTTTTTGGTAAAAACTCAACTCGTCGTGTTTGGAGGAGAAAGAATGCTGAGTTGCATCCAAAGAACACCATACCTACTGTGAAACATGGGGGTGGAAACATCATGCTTTTGGGCTGTTTTTCTGCAAAGGGACCAGGACGACTGATCTGTATAAAGGAAAGAATGAATGGGGCCATGTATCGTGAGATTTTGAGTGATGCCCTTCCATCAGCAAGGGCATTGAAGATGAAACGTGGCTGGGTCTTTCAGCATGACGATGATCCCAAACACACCGCCCGGGCAACGAAGGAGTGGCTTCGTAAGAAGCATTTCAAGGTCCTGGAGTGGCCTAGCCAGTCTCCAGATCTCAACCCCATAGAAAATCTTTGGAGGGAGTTTGTGTGTCTGTGTTGCCCAGCGACAGCCCCAAAACATCACTGCTCTAGAGGAGATCTGCATGGAGGAATGGGTCAAAATACCAGCAACAGTGTGTGAAAACCTTGTGAAGACTTACAGAAAACATTTGACCTCTGTCATTGCCAACAAAGGGTATATAACAAAGTATTGAGATGAACTTTTGTTATTGACCAAATACTTATTTTCCACCATAATTTACCAATAAATTCATTAAAAATCCTACAATGTGATTTTCTGGATTTTTTTTTTCTCATTTCGTTTCTCATAGTTGAAGTGTACCTATGATGAAAATTACAGGCCTCTCTCATCTTTTTAAGTGGGAGAACTTGCACAATTTGTGGCTGACTAAATACTTTTTTGCCCCACTGTACATGCCCATAGTCCTGAGAAGAGGCCTAATCAGACAGCATCAGTAAAAACACCTACCTACAGTATGTGGGTGGACTATAGTAGCAACACTAAGAATTCAGCATAAGTTATAGACAGTATTTGGCACGGTGGGTCATATCACATGTCAAACTAACTACGTTGCGTTGTACGTATCAGCTGGTTACTCCATGTGTACCAGACAATGTCATCTGTCCATTTTGCAATAACAAACCCCACTACCAATCTTGTGTATCAGTTCAAAACATTCCTATCAGACCGCCTGTTAGTTTGCGTGTCTCTGATTTTAGCCAATTTTACCATAATATTAAACCGACCTTTTTGCAGCACGGGCTGAACCTATAAAGTCAATACGGCAGGTAGGCACCGAAGCTTGATGTTACAGAAGGAGCTTTAGCATGACATACTGTATGCTGAAGCCAAGCACACTGCATGACAACATACAGCACTGAGCGGTCACATGACATCACATTCCCGAGTCCCATGAGATGATGCTGACACAATTTTTATTAAAAACAATTTTCTAAATCTGTCTTGCTTGGAAAGAGCATGAGGTCTTTCTAATTAATGTCTATTAGAATTTCAGAGGTAGTATTGACTCAAATGTGACTAAAGTAGACTCAAGTGATTCATTTTAGGTAGGCTTTTGTACAGCCTCTGAGGTTTCAAATAAAATATAAATCATCACCCTCTAACCGCTGCGCGTACAGATACAGATGGTGAATGTTGAATGTGTTCTTTCTTTCTAAGATTGGTTTGTCAGTGGGGAAATTCGAGAAAGGAAACTCACTGAAACAGCACCATCTGTATCTTTACACTTGGTGTCAAGAGGGTTATTTAATTGAGGCAATTAAGATCATTTGAAACTGGGTGAATTCATTTACAAATTAGGGTTTGTTGCCATTTAAAGTGCTCATATTATGCTCATTTTCAGGTTCATAATTGTATTTAGAGGTTATATCAGAATAGCTATACATTGTTTAATTTTCAAAAAACACCATATTTTTGTTGTACTGCACATTGCTGCAGCTCCTCTTTTCAACCTGTGTGTTGAGCTCTCTGTTTTAGCTACAGAGTGAGACATCTCACTTCTGTCCCATCTTTGTTGGGAGTCGCACATGCTCAGTAGCTAGGTAAGGACAACAACCTAGTCAGAAGCAGAGTATGAGGGCGTGCCATGCTAGCAGCTAGGCGAGCATTATAACGTGTGTTCCAAAGTGACCACGTTTGTCTCTGAAGTAAAGGCTGGACTACAATAGAGCTGTTTGGAGCAGTTTGTGAACAGTATTTTCTGTTGGAGATGGTAAGTCCCTTTGGGGTGGACTTTGGGCTTTTTCACTTTGTAAACCTATTACATGCACAAAAAAGATATATAACACAATAAAGGAAAGGGAAAAAAGCCCAAAAGCATAACATGAGCACTTTACATTTACAACCTATGCAATGCCATGGTAAGTACAGTCATAGTACACCTTGCATTCGATCACTATAACCAATAGTCCAAATGTCCCATCTGCAGTCATAGCAGATGTCCAAGTCCTAAGTCAGACAGAGAAACTACAATTCCAAAATTTGTGACATATAATCTAATTCAAGATCCCGTGTCAACAACAGTTCATTTCCTCGTTTGAATAAATTCTAAATTCCAGTTATTATGTTATCTACCTTAACCAAAGTGTACACCATCCTGTGGCTCCTATTACACCCACAGCCATCCATGGAAAGGCAATCTCTGAATTAATTATTTTTATTTTCTTTGTTTTAAGTTTTTTTTTGGAGGTTTCTGTAAAGCTTATGGCTGATTGGGAAGCGTTGCTGAGGCCAATTGAGAAAATATGTAATACTGGGCTATAGAACTAAAATTGGCTTACTGACAATAGACTGTATATAAAGATGCTACGTCCACTATTTTTTACAGTCTATGGCCAAGTACAGTTCAATTTATCTTTTCACAGCGATGATTTGTCATTTTAGGTAGTTCTGATCACGCTGATGTGTGTTCATTTTTCTGATCAGTTTGGTTTTAATTAGTTATTAGACGCTATAAAATGGTGTGTAACGTCATGATTGACAGCTATGATTGACTCCCGATTGGTCGGGCGGGTGTATGGGTGGGACTTCGATACCGCGGCTCCACCACCCAATCTCTACTGCGCAGCCTCTGGCTTTTTTGTACAGATGGAGGAAGTGGAGACGTGTCCTCCATCTTTATATACAATCTATGGTCTTGACCCAGATTTAGCAGCCGCATTAACTACGGATACCATAAATGTCAGTACCCTTCTGGTGTAACAGAGCTAACAGCAGGGATTTCAGAAATAATTTCCAAAAAAAAAAACTGATTTTTAGCAGCCATAACTAGATGTCAGCCTATCCTCTTTTCCATAATATGCTCATTCCCTGCCCGTCCTATTCATTCCCATCTGTTCTCTCCTGTCATTAACTATCCTCCTCTCTTGGTGTCCTCTTTGCAGAGCAGTAGTGTCCTTGCAACCCCCTCAATCATCCCCACACAGGGAGAGTTGGAGCCAGTCCAAGCCCAGTCCCTTGAGTCCTGGCTGGGTGACTTCCAACCCTGCTCCCTAGGCTTCACTCCAGGCCTGTGGGCCTGAGAGCTGGCAGCTCAGGGAGTCTATTGTCGGAGAGAGATTAACCACACATAGAAGATATTGTAGAAAATACACACGCGTGCGCACACACATCTTGACGCATACAGAGCCACATATTCCCTCAACATAACAGCTATTGTGTAACATCAATGAAGACGTAAAACCAGGCAGACTATTACACTACAGCCCTGAAGATTCTCCCACTAATATTGTAAAAGGTGAGCAAATGTCATGTGTGTGCACACCAGTGGTATGTACACACTAAAGCTTGCACATGCGCCCAGTAATTAATTCTGCTGAGGATATTGATTTTCTATTCATAGGTATCCACAAGTGAATACGTAGGGCTGTATCTTTATCAACCACGAAGACACACACACACACACACACACACACTCTGTATCTGACCAGGTATAATCCTAAATGTATTATAGTTCATCTGCTGTATCAGGGCCTCCGAGTCCATGTAACTGTGTTCAGAACAACATGTACGTTTCCATGCAAATATGCAAATAAGGGCCTATGCAAGCAGTAACAGTGCAAATGCTTCTTACACACAAGACATTTGCACACAAACACACACACATTCACAATGCTAATTCCACCAAATAAACCCAGCAGCCTGGGGACAGAGATGGGATGATGGCAGAAGAGATAAGAAAAAGAGGAAGAAAGCAGAGAAAAGGATGTGAGCTGCTGTGTCCCACATACATACACCATAAACTCCCTCCCTCATTCACCACTCTTCTCCTCCCTCCTCCCCGATTATCCCCCCCCCCCCCCCCCCCCTCTCCCCCCTTCCACTCTTCTCACCAATCTCTAACCCCCCTCGGCCTTCCCTCCCCGCCCCACTACAGAATCCAAGCAGCCGCTCACAGGAGAGGTGGCACACTTTGAGGATAAATTTAGAAATGAGGTGCAATCCCAAGGCCGGCACAGAAAAGAGAAAAGTAGAGACAACACACATGTGTCAGATCACATGCACAGACACACCAACTACGTCTCAACACACTGTTGGCACATGAATTGCTGCATAAAGAGTATTAAAATAAACGTACATGGGGGTGATCTAAGGAAGGATATACTGTGAGAACAAAGGCATGGTGAGGAGAAGGACCACAGTTGAGGAAAATACATGTCTAGCCTCGTCATTCGTCTCTGTTCAATGGCTGGGAGTTGTGCAGTGAATCTTAATACCAGAGCTGACTGGACCCCCTGACGAGAGGGAGAGTGTGTCAAAGAGGAGTGGAGGAGAGCGAGTGACTTTGGGCTGATGGGGAGATGGGTAGAAAGAGGAGGGAAGGAGTACGGAAAGTGACTTTGAGGCAGAGAGAGGACACTTGGCTCCTTGAGTTCTAGGGTTTAAAACTCATCTCATACAGACGCTTACTCACAAACACACCCACAGACACACAATTCAGCCTCAGTGTGCAACAGCTTCTCTGCTTCACTGCTCAACCCTGAACAACCGCTTTCCTCCCTTATAACACCCACGCTGCCCTCCATCTCTCCCCTCCATTTTCTTCTCCAATCTTATTATTACTATCTCACCTCTCTTCTCACTCGTTGCCCCTTCCCACTACTCCTCTCCCATCCAATCCTGTGAAATCCATTCGACTATCCCACCATTCAACACCAGTGCATAGATTTTACTAAGGGTGGCCAGCGGGAAATAAAAACTCCACTGCGGCAGGTTTAGTTGCATTCACTGCCTACTTTACTGAGCTACACAGGACTCTCAATGACAGGTTTCCTGGACCTCACTGCCACATTCATACAGCAAGCTAGTGTAGTATTGCACTGTACATTTTTCATGTGAAATGAGCACTGAGCGTATTAACAGGCAAATTGCTCCTTCATTAACGTGACACATAACGTGATGGATATTGTGATAGACTTAGGATATGTTTGTACAGCAGTCTACCATTTAAATAACTGCAGGAGCCATCAGCCATACAGTATGTGATAAATCAAGTGACTTCAAATGTTTTTCTTCCTTTAAAGAAACTGGGCCAATCCTAGAACAAAGTCATGATGTAATAAAGTCAATTCAAAAAACATCAATAGAGTTGACCATTTTAAGATCCTACATCATTCTTTTCTCCATCTTTATAAAGCAGTGTGGGGCAGTAACGCATTACTTAGAAAGGCATGACAGTGACAAGTAGTACAGTATAAGGAATTACAATAGTGCCCGACTGATATATCTGTGGGCCGATATTATGGCATATTCCAAACTATCATTATCGGCATTTATAATGGCAGATAAATGAATATTTAAAAAATGTAATTAAAACGGACAAAACGCCCTTCAACCATGTTATGAGTGTTGGCGTTGCATAGTCTGTCCACCAGAGGACGCTCTACAACGTCCCTGATGGCAACACTGATTTTATTGTTATTGTGTTATTGTTCAAAGGACTAAGTTTCATATCTTAAGTTTGTATTTTTATACATTTTATTTATCAGAACTTTAATATATTTTGATGTTCCTCTGTTCTGTTGTGACAATAAAACAAAAGTTTATTTTTAAACTGGATTATCGTATTATTTTAGTGAGGACTCATAAATAACTATAAATAACTAATGTTAGGGAAATCTGTTTATGTTTTGTCACGCGTTTCTGGATTTTTATTTTTTTTTAAATATATATCGGTTATATATATATATATAATTTAACAATTTTGAAAATCAGTAATGACGTTAGTTACAAATCAAAGCAATGATCTGTTTCTTTAACATTATGGAGTTCAGCTTTTTTGCCATCTTTCCACTAGTTTAATGGAGGGTTGATAAATATTGGCTCTGTGTTCAATGCAGAAACTGGTCCCAGAGGGTCAGCTGGCTACCAAAATAGGAGAAGTAAGTATTATCTAATTTACATCAAGAACCACCTTGGATTTGTTCAGTTGGAGTGTGTGAACCCTGCAAGCTTCACAGTAAGGACGGGACTTTTGGACATCTGGAGACGCTGCATGGAAAAGCTAGCTGTTGACGGTCAGTAAATACATCTACACCTTATAGGTGGCTGCAAGTTAAACCCAAATGTCTCGCTTTCCATGTCCATTTTGAAGTGTTAAATACAGAAGATGCAACATGTGGGTATGGAGTTGTTTAAATGCACCTGAACTAACGTAACTAATTAATTTGGCTGTGGAGTCAGTTGTAAACTCATTAAAATAATTACGCAATTAATGATATATCAAATATAATTTAGTATTTACATATATTTGCTCAACACAAGTAAATGGAAACCATGGAAAAACACAACCCACTCTGTATTCATTCTAAAATTCTGTCACACTCCCATGAAGAGTGACGGCCATACAGTGTTCAACTGGCTGCATTAACGTAGCCATCTTTTCAACACTGCCGACAAAAAGAACACAGATCAACATCATGTGTCTCAGTGTTTTTCAAACACAGTAGTGTGAGCTTCAGCATCATGGCAGCCAGACGCAAACCATTAAAACAAATTGTCAAAGCACTGGCTGGGGTGTGGGTGGCTATTAGGCAGCATTAAATAGTGTGTGTGTGTGTGTGTGTGTGTGTGTGTGTGTGTGTGTGTGTGTGTGTGTGTGTGTGTGTGCGTGCGCTTTCATCTGTCACACAGTAACTCTGACAAACAATTTATGTAATGCAGGTTGGATTCAGAGTCTGCCTTGTCATGGTAATGTGTTTGAAAAGCTGGAAGTCAAAAGCAATTAGAGGGAGAGAGAGACTGAGCCCCGTAGCTTCAAACACAAACCACTACGCACAGCGAATAGGACATTACGGGTATTGGTTAAAAAAAAAAAAAATATACAAATATATGACATTTATCTGTGGAATTTAGTCACAGTGCAGCAAGCGTAATTTGATGCTACAGTATGTTCATATGTTTCAATGCAGAAGGGTTGGCAGGCTACAAAGTATACAAACACAGAGCTACCCAACCAAATATATATATATACTCTCATACTTTTGGTTTTGGCTGAGCTGTGATAAAGCATATCAAAGAAAGTCAATGAACAAAATGTAAGAGGACAAACAATGTTGACGGTATATAAATAAAAAGAGCAAGACTGAAGAAAACATGAATACATTCACTTAAAAGAATCTTTAAGTCTGACTGAGTGAGACAAATAGTACAAGAAGGAAAAATGCAGAGAAATGGGGAAGAAGGGAAGAGGGATTACTTACACTTGGCTTTTGACAGACTTGCTGTAGGAATAAACACTATTGGGAGTGGTAGAGATCAATAGTCTCACTGCTACAAACACATGCACACAGAGAGCCTGGTTCCGATCAATACTTCTGGTGCAACAGCATTCCAGTATACATCATTAATGAACACACATTTGTATCCAGTAAAAATCTCTCCCAACAAATTACTATATCCAGTAGGGGTGGGAAAATAATCGATTCTTAGATGCATCGCGATTCTCTCTAGAACGATTCAATGCTCGATTCCGAGATTCTCGATTTTTATTTAAAAGTTACTGTCTCCAGACATGTACAAATCAGAAAACAGAGTGACTGAAAGAGGATGGGATAAGGGACAACAACTTAGAGGCAAGAGTGCAGAAAAAGAACACACAAAAATGGCCAAAAGAAAAAATATATTTTTATTTAGTATATATACACATGATCTAATAAGACATACATAAAATAATTAGGCAAAACACATCTAGGCTGTTCATCTACTTTATCACATTACATCTGACCACCTCATGTTCCATGTTCTCCACCTTTAAACATGACTGGGCCTCTGACATGGAAGATTACTGGGAGAGAAGGGGACTTCCACAAGCACGTTAAAGCACGGAATGACTACAAAATAAAAACCTCAGTAGACATTTCATTAAAACTTGTGTGTGACAAATATATGTCAAAATCTAAGCTTTGTCTAGCTGCTTTGTCTAGGAAGTGATTAGCAAACTGAGAAGCAAAATCATGCATGGAAATGTACGTAAAAAAATTGTTGCATCGAGATGCATTGATGATCGGTTTAGAATCGAATTGTTGGCCTCTGAATAGGAATCGAAAGGTGCCGAGAGATTCCCAACCCTAACATACAGTAAGGTGTCACGGACAGTAAGTGTGCAACAATCATGTATCCAACCGCCTCAACAACAGATGTGCCTGCTTACATACACCAACACCCATTAAGTTCAAGAGCCTGGACAGGTTGGCGGGCTCATGGTCACACTGAATGACTAAAGGCCCTGACACACCAACCAGACGGGCCGACCGTCGGCAGAAAAGCCAGTCGGACTGATCAGTCGGGTCCCTGAGGTCCAAAAAGTGCCTCAGAACACACTGAGGAGACGCCGACTTGAGTGTACACTCTGCGCGTGCGCGAAACGTAATACGTCTCCATAGCAGCAGGCGGCGCTGCTCTGTATTGTTTCCATTAACAGTCCGATTATTTCCCAGAAAATGAAAACCGGCAGCTGATTGGACGAACGCGTCACGTGGGTCTTTTTTCTCCGGAAATTCACAGCCAGACTGTCATGGCGGCTTGTTCAGAATACGATCTCATATTGTACTAAAGTAGTTCACCGAAACGTGTTTCTGAAAACATTTTAAGAGAGAAATAGGCCGTGCAGTTTCTGAATCTGTCTTCATTTCAGATCAACAAAGGTCAGTTTAAAAGATTTTCGTCAGATTTTGAGAGGCTCATCCGCTCGCCATTTCCGGGTGAGTCCCGACTGCTCTGTCTCCGACTGAACATGTTGGGTCGGCCCAAATGAAGGCCGACGGCTCCTCGGACGGCCGACAGCATGGGACACACCGAACAGACTCGAGTCACCGACCTCGCCAGACGGTCCGACGGACGATTATCAGGCTGGTGTGTCTCCTCTATAACACAGACACACACACACACACACACACACACACACACACACACACACACACACACACACACACACACAAACGTACGCATGCGTGGACACGTGAGTAATTGCACATACGGACACTTACAAACCCAGGCTGAGCTCCTAAAATAAATCACAGACAATCAGGATATAAATGTGAGCCAGTCGTGCACAACCACACACTCACCAAGCACGTACAGTAAAGACAAATGCGCACAGAGACACCTGAGTAAAGCTTAAAACCATTTACCCAGTATCCAGGAAAACACATTTTACGGAGCAGATGGGAAAGGAAACCTGACCAACGCTAGATCTCAGCGTCGCACCCTACTGAATCACTTCACCTTAAAGAGAAAAGCATCTCAGTGCCAATTTAAAATGCAAGATTACTCATCTGTGCACAAAATAGCCATCATTTATGTAACAGCTAATCTAAAACAAATGAAGTCCATCCCTTTTCAACCCAGCTGCATCTCCACGTTTGCCCTAGCATTGGGGAAATTTAATCTTGGGACTTTAATAAGATATTAAAATTCAATTTCTCCACACACAAGCCTATTTTCTATTTGGAGTTCTCACCCACACACCTTTAATCGTCTAAACAGACGATCTATTTGGGTGTAGCAGTAGGTCTGGGTGCTTGTTTATCATGTATATGGAGGTGTGGGCCTGTATCTGTGTTTTATGTGCCCTATAACCTGATAGTATTTGGACAGCAGTCCACTTTTCCTAAAAATGAAGCAGTCTTTGGCTCCTCTGATTCCATTAAGTGAGCGATTTGAATATGAATTGGTGTTTTAGCTGGCAAGCTGTCAAGGGGGAGACTAATGTATTCTGCTAATGATACAGAGTTTGCTGCTTTCACAGAGTGACTGTGAAGGTGGAGCATCAGGGATAATTAAATGTTTGTTGGCTGGTGTTCAAATTCACTCACCTAGATGTACACTTTCTCTGACGCAACACACACACACACACACACACACACACACACACACACACACACACACACACACACACACACACACACACACACACACACACACACACACACACACACACACACACACACACACACACACACACACACACCAGTTTCACTACACAGTGCAAAGACAGGTGCCCACACATGCCACAAACAACAATTTGGTGGCAGTCAGAGTACAGCAGCTGTGATGGTTCTCACCTTACCAGCCTGACTACAATGTGGAGGGGACAATGCAAAACAAACACATGTAAAGGTCTTGGAAAGGGCAAACATTAAAGGTGTTGGGTGTAACGCGTTCCAAAGTTTTCGGGTAAAAAGTAGTGTACTACTACTGAAAATTTGGTAACGAAACGTAGCTCCTTTTTCAATTCGGCGCAACGTTACTTTTCCCAGGGACAGATTTGACAGCGACGCACGGGACGTGACACAGGCTGGTAGCAGAGTAATCATGGCGAGCGAGAAGCAGCCAACGCTAACTTTTGAGAGCGTTTTAAGCTTTGTGGCTTTTTGCTCTGAGCCAGGCAGACACAAAGCTGACAACCTTATAGATGGATGTGGTGGAGACGGCCTCATGCATACACGCAGCGGACCGCTGTGGACTTGTGTCGGTTGCACTGACACACATGGATTTCCAGAAAAGAGGCTGCGTGTGTCTACGACAATGCACGGACCCCGGTACAAGTCGATACAGACATTACATAGTATACACTAACACCATGTAACGCCGATGACCTGCTGATGTGCATTCAACCCGCGCTGGACTCGTTCATAATGAATCAGCCGTCACTCTGTGAGGAGAGAATCCAGCCTGCAGTGGAGTTCAGACACTTCACTGATAACCCAGAGATTGGCTTTATGGTCAAAGATAGTTTTTGTATGATTAACTTCAGTCTCTGCCAGACGCCTGCTTTTAAACGTAAAACGTAAAAGTAACGAGTGAAGTAAAGTTACTTTCCATAGGGGGTAACTAATTAAAGTAACGGATTACTTTTTTAAGAAGTAACGAGTAAAGAGCAAACACTACTTTTTAGGGCTGCCCCCTCTTAGTCGATTAGTCGACTAATCGGTCGTTTTGGTCTTAGTCAACTAAGATTTCTTTAGTCGATTAGTCATGTTGTATGCTTTTTTTAATGCTGAATGACTTATTTCTAAGAAACGTACAAGCACATCTCTGGTAAACACAAGAATTAAAGTGGTGCTTTTGCATGACTCTTTGCGGAGAAACTCAGATTTACAGATCTGTCGATTAAATCAACTAATTGATTAGTCGATACAATTGAATGAGTGTTAGTCGACTACGAATTCCTACAATCGAGCACAGCCCTACTACTTTTTAAAAGTAACTTCCCCAACACTGGTTCCAATATAGTGTATTCATTTCCTATTTAATCATACACATAAGTATAATATTACTGGTGAAATGGTATTGAACATATAATCTATTTCATTTAGGTGCAATCCTGCGGGCGAAAAAGTCCTAGGCCTACTAATCCCATTCTGTGGCTGTAGCACCATCATTAACAGAATTATAATTCATAATCTTTTATTTCAAAGGGTTTACATCATTCATCTGCAATACTGTGGAACTCCTTTTTAATGGCTCTTACTGGTTTGTGTCCAGGGAACACTACAAAAATATTTTTAAAACTTTTCAGAGCAAGTCACATTCTTCCGACGTAAGGGTGTTCGAAATCGACCGAAATTAAGTCACAATCTCAAACGTCGAATTAAAAAAATGGAATCGTCGATGCTGCCACGCCCCCATGTCACGTCTGGTTGGCTTGTCTAGCGGGAAAAAAACCACACGTGTTGAAGTGCTGCGAATAAAAACGCCTCTAACTTAGCTACAGCCAGTCAAAAGATAGCATGGCAACTGCAGATGCAGGAGACCCATCGACAGAACTTGAACCCCCTCCTCTTTCACTGAAGTATTTTGGATTTCCAAATTTTGGAAGGTTTGTGACAACGTTTGATAGCAGTGACAGCACCGTTTGGCTTAGTTATCAATGCCGTTAGCATCGTGGCTAACACTTTTGTTACTTTATTTTTTGACAAATCGTTTCGGCTCTGCTTTCTAACATGATGTCATTTTGCTAACCGAGCACCGTTAGCCTTCACAACAGAGCCGCTTCACTACACTTGTTAGATCATGTTTAATTACAGAGTTCTCTGTTGATGTGTGTCGCTGTGTGCTTGTGGTGAGAAATTAATGTAAACAGAGAGGGGCGTGTCGTAAATGCAATGCGTCATGACGTAGGTCCCCCTCAAGGCCAGGCTAATGTTGGAAGTCTCTCTAGTGGACAGAATATGTAACAACAACCACATGATAATAGTGGCATTGACAATGAATAAGCCTGAGTAGTGTAGTACATATTAATAACAGGCTACATTTGAGCATTAAATCTTTGAATATTATTTGAATAATGGCATAGCAACCTGTGCTTTAAAAAAAAAAAGAAAAAAATTGAGAATCGAACAGTGACCTTAGAATCGAAAATGTAATGGAATCGAGGATTTGGAGAATCGTGACACCCATTTTCTGACGGCGCTTGACAGCTGCTATACAGTGGGCTTTACTAAAATGCTCAGCATCACCAATGTTGTAAAGAAAACTGCCGTTTGCAAAAAAACGTAATGTGACACAAAGGATGTGCTGGGATGTAGAGCATGTCCACGATGGGTGACGTTAGTGATATGAGGACGGATAAGGTTATGTAGGCTACATGACTGATAGACTGGGAAGAAAAACGATACCGCTCAAATAGGTAGGCTAGTATCTGGAAATGAAAATACATCTGTAGTCGGGGCCTCAATATCATCTCCCGACGTATGTTTAACTCCCCGCGAAGTAATACAGCTTCTTCATCGACAAAATGAAACGCCATGTTTTGAGAAAAAAAAAAACTTTTTATAGTCTGCCTAACGCAGTTAATAAACCAACCCTGTTTATTTATTCATGCAGACAACAAACTGCGCTGAAATGCGCCTGATACAGACTGAATGAATGAGGAAATGAAAGGAGGCAGGAGACAGAGAAACTCAAGGTTTATTGAAGAATACCTGCTCCAGACCAGGTTAGGTTCACAGGCTCAGTTACCATAGTAACTGACTCTGAGGTTAAGTTACGGGCTGGAGTTACCCTCTCTCTCAGGTTTGATTAACCTCCCTTTCTGAAAACCCAGAGTTTCCATCATCTCAGGGTTAACAGACTCAGAGCTTTCACTAAACCTGCTTTCTGAAATGGACCACAGTACTCCAATGGTACTGCTTAACTAAACTGCACTGAATTCAACTGAAGTGAAGTGAAAGTCTTTGCAGGGATGCCGTGTCAACAACAGTTTATCCTCCTCAGAAACAACTGACAGTGAGACTTGTTATTACAGAGAAATACAACGATTGAGTGTCTTTCTCCTGTCCCCATATTTCCCACTCTTATCTGTTCACTTCCTTTTATACTGTGGTCTCTGTCTAGTTCTCTCTCTTTTTTCCCTCTCACTCTCCGGCTCCCAAATTTAATGTAATGCAAATCAAAACTCCAGAGGAATCACCGCCTGCCCAACACTGAGAACAAAAGAGAAAAAAAGTGCTGCTAGCTGCGACTTGCTTACAAAAAAAAGTCAGCTTTGATGTTTTCTTGTTCAGCATCATCCAGTGAGTGTTACAAGATGTGATGGGTTCGAAGCAAAGTTCACAACTCTGCCAGAAAACATTAGCAGTTCCACCCATGAAGTGCATATGATTAAAGTGTATTCACTGTACAGGGACTTGTGTAATGTAGCCACATTTCAAAATAAACAAATGTCTTATAAATTAGGCACTTAATTACTATCGGTTTCTGTGCGACAATATGATCATTTTTACAGTAATATCTCAACCTTGTGTATATCCCCAAATCCATAATGCACACATACGTCCACGCTAGTGTGATGCTGTCCCCTGCTTGTCCATCTTTTCACCATCTATAATTCATTATTTTATTATTGTAATGTTAGATTTTTGATTTTACACTCACAGATAAACGCGTGGTCAGCACTTTGCTTTTTTCTTTTCCTGCGCAGAAAAGGCGCTTAATAAGGGTAAGGTTCATACAGATGAGGAAACATAAGGTGAAATGTTGGTAAGTAAAAATAACTCCACAACCATCTCTAAATAGTCATAAAGGTGGCAGGTTTACACATTGCCACTCTGAACCTTGTGGACTTATCTACTTGTAGAAACTGGCACAGCTGTTTAGACAGGTACGAGTTGAGTCACCGGCAATTTCCACTGGATGCGGAACGTCTGCGGACCGGCTCCGCTGCGGAACGGTTGCGTGCTCCGCCGTCCGTCACTACCCACCAGGTCCGGATCTGTTGCGGCATGACTGACAGCTGTAGTCACGAGGACCCACAATATCTCGCAAATTCACATAGAATAGAATCACAAAACCAACACCAGTTAGTTTCCATCCAGAGGAGTAGAGGGGAAACAGCTCTGAGCTGTTTTCAAGGTGTAGTGCAGGAGATATGATCCGCCGTGAGCACGGTGGATTTTACTTTGAAAATTAACCAGATTTTTATTTTGTTTCTCTGCTCGACTTCCTGTCCCGCACTATCTGCCCTGTGCTGAATTGCTGCGGAGCTCTCCGTCGTCTGTCAAAAATAGAAGCGCTGCCTATCTGCTCCGGAGGGCTGCGGACTGACGGAGCTGGGACGGAGTAGGGACGCAGACGATCTGCAGTCAGTGGAAATACACACATTGACTTTAATGGAAACCTAATGACTCCGTTGACGTTCCGGAGACGTTCCGGAGACGTTCTGCATCCAGTGGAAATTGTCGGTAATGCGTCTGGCTGAGAGGTACGATTGAACTGCCAATTTCTTTTCCACTTCATCCCGCCCTTTTTGCGTATGTAAAACTGCACCCCTATGAATGAAAACAGCAGGTGCTCTTGGAAGCCCCGTCATTGTGCATAGAACCAAGTACTTTGCCCTGTGATTTGTGATCTTTGTGATTGCATCGTAAAAGTGAACCAATGACAGCCCTCGACCTCCACGAAATAAAAGCTCTTGCTCACACCAGCAATTCTTCAAAAAGATCTGTTCCTTTTGATTTAATGAGGGGAGACATGAAACTCTGCTTAAACATCACAAGAAGCAGCCCCAAGGCTACACGAGCACACACACATGCACACGCTCACGCTAACACAGTCTAAACAGTTCCTTCGCTGTCCTCAGGTTCATGGTGTCACTCATAATGAGTACATTTTGCATTATAAAATACACACACACACACACACACACACACACACACACACACACACACACACACACACACACACACACACACACACACACACACACACACACACACACACACACACACACACACACACACACAGATGTCTGAAGTCCTATAAGCAGTGTGTATTAAATAGGAAAAGCAGGCAGTGGGATGAGGGATCTCCTGCCTCCACTTTTCATTCCAACTCAAATATTAAGACAGGCAGGTTAAAGCTACTAGCTTCTCCTCGCTTTCACACTTAGCATGCAGGACTTAATCATACATTATACTGTATGTGATGTGCACAGATTAAATATGTTGTTTTGCCTGAAGAAGACCCATTAGGGTCGAAACGTTGCATCTGTATTAAATACGGGAGTTTAAAGCAGTGTTGCGGACATTATATTCTTTTCGCTTTAAGTATTTTCATATGTCCTGCACCTGCCAGAAGGTGGGATGTGCACACAATTACTTTTATAAACACAGATTAAATATAACATACTGGCGGGGCGACATCTAGCTCACCCAGTAAGAGCATGAGCCCCATGTAGGCTGAGGCCTTTGCCGCGGCCCGGGTTCGAATCCGACCTGCAGCCCTTTCCCCCATCTCTCTCCCACCTTTCCTGTCTATCCACTCTTTATTCACTCTGAAATAAAAGGGAAAAAGCCCCCCAAAAATAACCTAAAAACAATATAACATACCGGCAAAATAAAGAATGCTGCTCTGTGTGAACCACCAGTCGGTATGTGTGCACTCGTGTGTGTTGTCTATACGCATAGGTGTGTCTAGCCATCGGTTTGACATCTTTTGTCACAGAATGTAGAAAGTAGTAGTAGGCCTGGGCGATATGACGATATATCGCCAAAACAATGTAAAAATGTCTATCGTATATATTTTTCTATGTCGTTTCTATCACAATGTCAAAAAAACAGCGGCAAAACTGCGAGAACGCAATATTTACGACGCTTTAAGTTTTTTTATTCTTATACGTTGTTTATTTTGCACTGAAGTTCTTAATAAAATGAGAAAATACTCAGTACATTTTTCAAGTATTTAAACAAAGTATACAAAAATAGGCTTTACTATGTGGTTATTTCATATACACTACTGAATTTATTTATGGAATTAACCACAAAACATGCTGTATCGTGATACATATCTTTATTGAAATATGAAACGACCTATATCGGGATAGAAGATTTTTGCAATATCGCCCAGCCCTGGTGGGTCTACTCCAAGGTGCTGGAAAGGAGGGTTCGGTCGATAGTCGAACCTCAGGTTGAAGAGGAACAATGCGGATTCTGTCCTGGTCGTGGAACAACGGACCAGCTCTTTACTCTCGCAAGGATCCTGGAGGGAGCCTGGGAGTTTGCCCAACCGGTCTACATGTGCTTTGTGGATCTGGAGAAGGCGTATGACCGGGTCCCCGGGGAGATACTGTGGGAGGTGCTGCGGGAGTATGGGGTGAGGGGGTCCCTTCTCAGGGCCATCCAATCTCTGTACGACCAAAGCCAGAGCTGTGTCCGGGTTCTCGGCAGTAAGTCGGACTCGTTTCAGGTGAGAGTTGGCCTCCGCCAGGGCTGCGCTTTGTCACCAATCCTGTTTGTAGTATTTATGGACAGGATATCGAGGCGTAGTCGGGGTGGGGAGGGGTTGCAGTTCGGTGGGCTGGGGATCTCATCGCTGCTTTTTGCAGATGATGTGGTCCTGATGGCATCATCGGCCTGTGACCTTCAGCACTCACTGGATCGGTTCGCAGCCGAGTGTGAAGCGGCTGGGATGAGGATCAGCATCTCTAAATCGGAGGCCATGGTTCTCAGCAGGAAACCGATGGAGTGCCTTCTCCAGGTAGGGAATGAGTCCTTACCCCAAGTGAAGGAGTTCAAGTACCTTGGGGTCTTGTTCGCGAGTGAGGGGATAATGAAGCGGGAGATTGGTCGGAGAATCGGCGCAACGGGTGCGATATTACATTCAATTTATCGCACCGTTGTGACGAAAACAGAGCTGAGCCAGAAGGCAAAGCTTTCAATCTACCGGTCAGTTTTCGTTCCTACCCTCACCTATGGTCATGAAGGCTGGGTCATGACCGAAAGAACAAGATCCAGGGTACAAGCGGCCGAAATGGGTTTCCTCAGGATAGGGCGTCTCCCTTAGAGATAGGGTGAGAAGCTCAGTCATCCGTGAGGAGCTCAGAGTAGAGCCGCTGCTCCTTCGCGTCGAAAGGAGCCAGTTGAGGTGGTTCGGGCATCTGGTAAGGATGCCCCCTGGGCGCCTCCCTAGGGAGGTGTTCCAGGCACGTCCAGCTGGGAGGAGGCCTGGGAACGCCTCGGGATCCCCCAGTCGGAGCTGGTTAATGTGGCTCGGGAAAGGGAAGTTTGGGGTCCCCTGCTGGAGCTGCTGCCCACGCGACCGGATAAGCGGACAAAGAAAGATAGATAGATAGATAGATAGATGGATGGATGGATGGATGGATGGCCCAGCCCTGGTAGTAAGATGGTCAAAGAAGAAGAGATCCCAAATATCCAGAATGAAACCCTTTTCACCACTGATTTCTTACCCAAGAAACAAGAGCAGAGGGGTAATGAATGGTGAGGAAAGAGGCGAGGGAGGAGCTGTAGGGTGAAGTGAGTGTGAAAGGAAGAGATGGAGGTTGGAGGGATGGTGAGACAACTAGAAGGAAGGATGCAAAAGAGCAGTTTTACCATTCCACTGGGTCTCATTAATTCAGCCTAATCAGATAATATATTGCTGAGGAAACACTTGTACAATATCCTGCACAACACCCGCATGTGTCTGTGTCTGTGTCTGTGTGTGTGTGTGTGTGTGTGTGTGTGTGTGTGTGTGTGTGTGTGTGTGTGTGTGTATGTATGCATGCGTGCGTGCGTGCGTGCGTGCGTGCGCTTCCCATGAGCTACCCACAACCTGGCGGTGGTATTTGTGCAGTTTCCTGTGCACTCAGGCGCAGGACCGAGGCCTGAGTTCAGTTATCAGGAGGATTTCCTACTTTGAGACGAAGTGAGTCAGTGTTGTTCTGTGTGTTATGCCTGTGGATAGAACGAGACAGCCTGGATGACCCTCTGTTTGAACACGGTCCTGTCACTGTCTAGATAATCTGTCTGAAAACATCCTGCCCAATCCTGACCCTGGAGGCAACGTCATCCGAGTAAGAAACGGAGAGAAAGGAGGAAAAGATCGACAGAGGCCCAGATAGTGGGAGACAGATAAGAGACGGAGACAAAAAGCACCAGAGTTCCTCTTGTGGGTCTAACTCACACCGATCCTCCTTTCTGCCAAAACCTGTTTCATCTTCCGGTCTCTGAGTCTTTCACATAAACACACACAACATTCCTGAAGAGGTCAAGCTAGCCCAAAGATGATGAGGGTGCAATGCATAGAGTCCTCACAGATTACACAAATGTCTGCGGGTTAAATACACACTACGTACCTTCCTCTAAAACAAGCCCGCTGAGACACAAGCAGACACACATAAATGTGTACACACACACACACACACACCACTCTTTGTTTTTCTGAGGCTGTACCCTTTCATGTCAGGATGGTCGGCCTTATTTGTGGGGAGTCAGTCCCCTGCTGAGGCTGACTTGGACTGAACCAATCCATACTACAGCGGGGGGAGGGAAGAAGAATTCTTAATGACAGATGAGAGATACATACTGATACCAGTTTGTGGAGAAGGGAAGACTTGGTAGAAGGGAAAACTGGGGGTTAATTAACTGGAGCAGAGAGAAGAACGAGGGAAGGAAGGATGGAGATGGGGGATGTGGACCCGATTCTCCGTGTAGTGATCCTGCACCAGACTGATTCAATGAACACACTGGGGAATGAGCCTTTTACTCTAAGCCAACATTTAGCCTGGTGCACACACACTATCAACAAGGGACACGTATGTGAGAGGCATGGTTGATATTCTGCATTTGTCTTCTGCAATTAGAAAAAAAAGAGGGCACAGAGATATAAAAAGAAAAATACTAAACCTCTCATATTAATATAAAACACAACAACATTTAAATATGTGGGGGGGTGGTAAATAAATAAAGATATTAATTTATTAACAATACTCTAAAGGATATAGAAGCATATTGCTTCAAAATAATGTGAAACGCTTGTACGTCCATGACATTCAAAACCGTAGCCTACAAACCCCACATCCACCCAGTCTAGGTTGAGAGGGCATGAAATGGTTGAAAGATGACCTAATTATTAACGACACACACACACACCCCCACCCACCCAAATGTATGTTTAGCAGGCATGTAAGTGTTCAGAGCAGACCCTATTAATTCAGCTCATTTAGCCCCAGTCCAGCCATTAAATATAAGCCTGCCCCAAAGCTCAAAATGCAACACCAAGACTCAACCCCCACAGCTTTGTCTTTATTTTTGCCTCCCTCTCACTCCCTCATTTCACACATCCACAATTTATTCATGTACTTATTGACAGCACATGCAATTTTTCTGTGCTTTTATAATGAGTAAAGTTCCAGCGCATGGTCAGAGGACGAGGGCAGAAATGGTATCGGTTTTAGAACTGGTGTTGGGCAGGAATCAATCTGAATGTGCCCTCAGGCTAATGTTACCAAATACTGTTTAATACCCTGGCCACAGTAGTAGGGCACACAGCCAGAATCACATCTTACATTGGCGATTTAACAGAAAAGGAGGTGTGAAGAATAAACCTTTAATATTTCGAAACCATCGGTCCACTTGCAAGCCAAAATGTGTATTTCCACATGAACGTTGCTCATATAAATTTTAATAGCTGACCAAATCAGAGGGGAAATAAGAGACTGTGGGGGTGGTTGGGGGTGCAGGGCAGCAGCAATAGACACAAATTAGGATTAGAGGAGTGTTCATCCCTCCTTGTCTGCTCTTTCATTAACGCACCTCTGAGGTGTTTTTAGAGGCTGATGGAAATAAGCCGATTTCGCTGCTCACGAGGGCTCACCCACTACACATTAACTGTACCTAGTGTGACACACAGGCTCACACTCATATAAAGACAAATTATTCTCGCTGTCAATCATGGTGCACTAAGCAGTAGTATCTGCATACAGGGCCAATGGCTGAATGGTATTGGGTAGGGCTGGGACGGTTACCGCGTTACCGCAATACCACGGTCACGTGATGCCTACCGCGGGTCTGAGCTCGCCACCGTCATCACCGCAAAAAAACATTGGCCTGCACATGTGTGCACGTTGTGTCTAATGACATGGATTCGGGGGCAAGGCCATTCACTTTACCGGCAGTATGGACAACAGATAAAGCCAACGTGTCTTGAGAAGTTCTAGCTTGTTGTTTTATTTTTCACTTTTAACTCACTTTACGTCATCTTTGCTATCTCTTTTTCCTCTCTCTTTTCCTCGCAGCGGCACTCATACGCTACTCTACGTTACCGCTCGCTCTCCTTGTGCGCCCACACGGGCGCTGACGTCACTCACTTAAGGCACTCTGCCATTCTTGCTCTAACTTACGCTACTCTTGTAAGGGGGTTGCGGTATACTGTGCTACCTCGAGAATTTCTTGCTTTTCAACCACGGTAAGAAAAACTCCATACCGTCCCAGCCCTAGTATTGGGATGAAGAAAAAAAATGAAACATACCAAATGTCACAAGGGTTTGAGTCTTATTTTGACGCAAAACAATTTACGTCAATTCAATTAGTGTGGAGGGAGACAAGAGCATGTCAGCCTTATCTATGGTCTTTAGACTATCTGGGAGCTTTAGTCAGACAGAGCTAGTGAACAGGGAGCAGATGGATTAATATGTGGAGGGGTAATAGAGGGAGGCAGTAGGGCTATGAAACCCAGATAGTCACGGAGATAAACTAATAACTAAGATAAGACCCACACATACAATAAGTCATAAGCTTGCACAGTTCAAGCAGACAGCTACTGGCACTCTGTAGTCAGAGAATCTTATTCATCTGCCCCACCCAATCCAGGGAAGGAGAGAAAGCAGAGAAGCTGAAGCAGTGGGGCAGGGCACAGTCTAATGACCTCATCTTTCATTAGAGATTTCATTATTGCCTACCGCTTTAACTGGCACCTTTAGTAGCCCTAAGGAGAGGCAGAGAGAAGTGGCAGAAGACAAAGAGGAGACGGTGAGATAAAGACTGCAGGGTGAGAAGGGTATTCAGAGTGTGTGGGTGAAGGAGACTGTATGGACCAGAGGACAAGCAGATAGACTGGAGGACTACGGTAGACATGCACAGCACGCCAGAGGCAAAGGACACTGTGACGGACGTGTGATAAAGTTGCCCAGCTGGACCGAGCTGCATAACAGTGTAAAAGCTAAAGCGGTCTCCAATCTGACACACAACAGCAGGCCTGACCTGAGGTCTGCAAGCAGGAGGACACAGAAGGCAGTTCAAAGTCACTAAACAGCAGAAGAGCTACAGAGTACAACATATAACACAGACCAGGCTCAAGACATCTGTGAATATTTATCACCAGCAAGTAATCTACAGTATTCAGTATACTGTAATGCAGCTGTATCAGTACAACACACAGCCTGTGAGATTCAGCACCACGGACAGCTCCAGTCTCATTGCAGTGTTTCCCCAATTTCTCCTGTCCTCAACGTCTGCTCCAGCTTTACCTTTGCTTATGCTTAATGGCTGGTGGAGCAGTACAGATCTACCTGAACAGGACAACAATTAAAGTGTACAGTATAGTGCTGACTTGGACCAGGCGTGCAAGTATAAAGAAACAGTCATTTGCAAACTTTGCACTAGCAAGTTGCCTTTTAAGCTCTTTTTTCTGCTAAATTTGTGGCTCTCCGCTGGACAGTGCTCACAGCAATAAGCTACATAACACATGCCACTGTATCTATGAGGACTGGCGGGTTAAATCGGCTGTCCTACACACAGAGTATGCCAGGCATTTCACACGACTGACAACTTTGCAAGCGGATGCGGTGAACAAAGGCTCAGACATAAATATTCGCGGACAGCTGCGGACGATTTGTGTCGGTAGCGTGGACACGCAAGCAGCTCAAGGAAAGTGGCTGCATGTGTCCATGACAATGTGCGCAACATCGTGGCTGCTTGACCGGTACAAGTCTGCAGCTATTCATAGAACGCTGAAAGTATGTCCGAGCCTCCCAGACAGTTGAAATGGGACTCAGTTGCCGGCTTTTCAGTTAATGGTGAATGATTGGTTAACTAGGGTTGGCTATCGGCATTAGCATCACTAGGAATTATTTAATTTGTTTCCATAGAAAGTAAATATGATGAGATGGGAGGTTAGTATAGCAGAAAGTGATCAGAAATAGCATTCATATGATTGCTAACCCAAAATAGTTTTTTTAAAGCATAATTTCTATATTTCTATTACAGTATATATGCAGATTACCAACGTTTTATATATTAGGATTATCTTCTACTATATCAGCCTTATGTAAAGATTATCTTCTACTATATCAGCCTTATATGGTGAAAACATCAATACAACATCATCCATCTATTAAACTACAATACAATATTTCAGAAAAAACAGCCTCATCATTCCTGCATTTTATTCACTTGATTTTTAAAAGCTTGAGCACTGTAGAATTATCATACTGTAGGGGAATGCGTACTCATTCACCCAAAGTATGATACAGATGAAAGTTATTATACAAGCTTACGTGAACATGTGTGCGTGTCTGTATGTTTATGTGTACTAGAGCACAACACTCCAATGCAGAGCATGATCAGACTGGATATATCCGTTTGTAGAGGTTGGAACTACGTGAGATGACTGCATGACTGCTGAGACAACCTAAAATGATGCGTGTGTGTGTGTGTGTGTGTATGTATGTTTATGTGTGTGTGCGTGTGCATGTGTGCGTGCGCGTGCGTGCGAGACTGAGTGAGTGAGTGAGAGCAAGAATATGGTTTTTGTGAGTGAGAAAATTAGTTCTACAATCTCTTCAAATCATGCATTTCTTTCTTTGCATGACTAGCAAAGGCCTGTATCTCACCTCCTTATTGGTGCTGCTAAGACAAGCTCATACCAGTCCAAAAAAAATGCCGGGGAAAACGGACAAAACATCGGAAAAAGCTATAAAAATGTTGAAAAAAAAATGAGCAAAACGTTAAAAAACAAAATTAAAGATTAAAAAGAACTTTGAAAAAAGGCTGGGCGCCTCCCTAGGGAGGTGTTCCAGGCACGTCCAGCTGGGAGGAGGCCTCGGGGAAGACCCAGGACTAGGTGGAGGGATTATATCTCCAACCTGGCCTGGGAACACCTTGGGATCCCCCAGTCGGAGCTGGTTAATGTGGCTCGGGAAAGGGAAGTTTGGGGGCCCCTGCTGGAGCTGCTGCCCCCGCGACCCGATACCGGATAAGCGGACGAAGATGGAGATGGAAAAAAACGCAATAAAACATTGAGAAGGGACAACAGAAGTGTTGTTTTCATGGTCGACGGGAAGACAACCCAAGGGTTAAGATAGCAGACAAACTTCTGGCAGGGCCTCTTTAGCTTTTCCACTCTCTGATGTCTAAAGGTGAGCGAGTCTGATAAGATACAGGCAGCAGAATCCCTACCATCTTTTAAATCACTTCTCAAAACTTGTAGTTATAGACCAGCAGTAGCATAATGTGTTTAAAATCTTTTTATATGTCACTCCATATTATCTAAGCAGTATGCTTCCACTGTGTCTGACAAAGCAATTTGGAAACGCTGTTAAAGTCCACTATGAATTAAGTTAATTATTAATTATTGACTGAACTAGTCTTAACGGAGCTGCACTGGTGTGGATTGGGGAAGCTTGGTGGGATAAAATATCTTTGATTAATCTTTGATAATCACATTCCACTGCACACATACATATATACGGAACACACTGATCCTGGCAGCCTACATGGGGATCATTCTATTAATTCTGTTGCAGAGCCGGTTGATTTTAGAGTAAATGTTCCACTCTTGAGACTCTCCGCCCTCTTCTAGTCCCGGCTGGCCTTTGGGTTCCGCTTTTTTCCTTCTCCTATCGCCCCTTTCCTCACCATGGCTGGATCTCACTTCTCTTATTTGATAGCTCCTCGCTCCTCCGCTGAACCGGAAGTAGTTCTGAACCTCTTTCGTGAAGGCCGTCTCAAAGCTCTTATTCCTGCCCCCCCCCCCCCCGAGGATCGAGCATCGAGGATGGATCTCCGAGGAGCTATGAGTGACAGTGCTTCCTCGCTGGGACGGACTAAGATGCGAAGAAGGGAGAGGCAAATGGAGAACCTGGGATGCACCCACTCTCTCTCTCTATAGTGCTTTTTGTCCCCTCCTCTCATCACTTTCTACCTTTATCCATTCTTGGACAACCCCCAATGCCATCAGCATCAAGTCTGAATCTCAATCATCTCAAACAGGATTAAAAAAAAGCAGAGGCTTGTAAAAGGAAGGGGGTACGGGTTTGGAGCTCTGAGATACAGCTAACGGCACACTTCATTGGAGGAGGGGGGCGGTGAATTACATTTTCCCCATGGGTGTCTTGCCTGGAACACAGCCCGGTCCAGGTGACATTTTGACAGAGCAGAGTAGGCGTCGGGCTTGTTGTGCTATGGTTTGCCGTAGCTCTTTGACTACACAGATGGGATCTATAATTGTGGTGAGCTAGCCAGTTAGCTCTCGCTTGAGCCTGTCAGGAAGCACGAGAGACACTTCTGAAGACGAGGTGTCTGCTCAAAGCGCCATTGTCTGGTATTATAGCTAGAGGTGACAGGGCTATTAAAATGAGTCTGAGCACCCGTGTGTGTGTGTGTGTGTGTGTATGTGTGTGTGTGTGTGTGTGTGTGTGTGTGTGTATGTGTGTGTGTGTGTGTGTATGTGTGTGTGAGAGACAGTGATGGGTGGAAAGAGGCGTCTTTGGTATAATCCACTCTGTGACACAAACCTGAGTGCTCTTGCTTCAACCCCCCCTCCCATTACCGTCTACCTCCATCCACCTGCTGTCTTGCTCTCTCTATCATCTGGCCCTCCCTCATCCCGTCTCTCCAGAATAAATCTTTAATGGAGGTTTTATTGCCCCTGATCAGCATGTTTATGCAGGCTCATCTCACACACACACACCTCACATGTCCCTCCTTCTGACTTGATTGTCCCAATTTCCCATTCTTGCAGTCTTACATCTTTACCCTCCATTATTTTCATCTTTTATCACATTCACAAATAAACTTAACTCCTCCACAAAGAACCCTAGTGAAAAGAACTATTTCACCACTTGTATTTTTACTGTAATTGCAAGAGTGAAAAAGCACTGTCCTCTGCTTTTTTTGGTTGTGTTATTTTCCTCCCCAGTGAGAGTCGGTGTGTATGGGAGCAAAAAGGTGCTACGCTGTGAATGTAAATCCTGATTGGGGTCCTTACTCGGTGGACCAGGAATAGGATTTTTGTATATATGTGACAACAAAGACAATGACAGGTGACGCTGGAGCTATGATTGATGTGCATCCAACTGAGGAGAGTGCATGCATGTGTGTATTAAAGACTCAAGGTAAAATTATGGCAATGCAGATCCTCTGTTCACAGTGGGAGAGCAGGGGAATTACAGTATCGCTGTCCCACACACACATCAAAGCATTACAAGGATAGTGTCCCTCTTGTGTATGTGCTAATGAAAATAAAGGTTGTGTGTGTTTATATACTAGTGCATACAGTTTGTAACACGTTGACAACGTATACACATATACATGGGGAATGACTGTTCAGCTTTTAAATGTATGAGCTTGTGTGTTTGTGCATGTATGTCTATGCAATGCACTTTAAGGGACGTGGGATGTTTTGTCCTCTAACAAAAGTCAGTGTATCTATACGTTATAATCAGCTGTGTTACCCAGCAGACCCAAAGTCACAGTTGCACACATTCAACTTACCATGACAGATATACAGTCCACTTTATATTCTTAAGTTACAGCCACTGGCCTCACCAGAGACTGGCCTTCGTGCGTGCATGTGTAACATGACAACTGTGAATGTTGCACAGATATGGACAAAGATGAAAAAATGGAGGGAGGAGAGGAGCAAGAGATATATAGAGAGAAAGAGGGAGGAGAGGAGCGACCTTGCTGCAGGGAAGACTTCTCTACAAAGGCTCTTTGTAAGGTCTCTGTCCAGCACACGTCAACACCCCAAGGCTACACACAAACACACAGTAATGTAATATATGTGTGTGTGTGTGTGTGTGTGTGTGTGTGTGTGTGTGTGTGTGTGTGTGTGTGTGTGTGTGTGTAGCACACACATAGTCGCACAGACACAAATACAGATTTCAGAATAAAGTATGCTGAGAACGAAACAGACGGGCCCTGAGGGCAATCCCTCTCCCTGTCTCTCTAGCTTTCTCTCACACTCTCTAGATAGTGTTACAGTACAGTATTAAAGAGACATCTCATCACTTTAAGCTATATTACTTGCTTTCTCCTGTTAGTTTTACTTCACATCTCTGTACACTGCCTTGGATGAGTTTTGAACACTTTTTAGATATCCAAATCGAAAAGAGGAGATTTCCAAGAAGATCAATTACAGCCAAAGAAGTGACCAAATAGCATCAAGGTAGAGCTGGGCAATATATCGATATTATATCGATATCGTGATATGGGACTAGATATCGTCTTAGATTTTGGATATCGTAATATGGCATAAGTGTTGTCTTTTCCTGGTTTTAAAGGCTGCATTACAGTAAAGTTATGTCATTTTCTGAACTTACCAGACTGTTGTAACTGTTCTATTATTTGCCTTGACCCACTTAGTCATTATATCCACATTACTGATGATTATTTATCAAAAATATCATTGTTTAAATCTTTTGTAAAAGCACCAATAGTCAACACTCGTTGCGGTATCGAAATTTGAGGTATTTGGTCAAAAATATCGTGATATTTGATTTTCTCTGTATCGCCCAGCCCTATATCAAGATGTATTTTCAACAAAGCATTAACACTGGATTAAAAAATATAAAATACACGACGTTTCAGTGTTCATCCAAACGCCTTCATCAGTTGTTTAGTGTGCACAGGAAGTAACTCTGGCCTTAATACACAAGGCAGTCACATGACCTCATGGCATGAAGTCACATGATGGCTAAGCTGTAGTATTAAGGCCAGAGTGTTTTCAAAATTAAAGCTCTGTTAAAACTACAATTACTTGGATGCATAAATGAATCTCCACAGACATCAAGGTGTATTACTGCTCCATTACTCCATGGCTAAGGAAAATACTTATTATTAATTGGCTGCCAGGTATCAGTTCAATCTGAATGACCTCAAACATAGTTTGTGGTGACATTTTAACCCCAATACTAAATCAATGTGCAATATTACACTGCAGGTAAACATCAACACTACCTCTGCTTTATGCTACATTACCAGTTAATTGATGATGAGTTGGACCCAGTTTCTGTTTTTTACTGTGGTGACTTGGTATAAGCTAGATATACTCCTGATATGTCCTGATATACGTAGTAGGTAACAGGTTAGGCAGAGGAGAAGCCACAACAATTTGCGTTGTGGCGTTAACATGTGAAGTTCGATGTCTATTAATGTCTTTTGAAGTTATTTGTTAAAACTATTATTACAACCATGACCTCATCCCTCAAGATTCCGTCTCATCGTCCTGTCTGTTGAGACACCAGTCGGAGCTCCAAGTCAGATAATATGCAGACTGTAGGTCTGCAATTCATTGCTCGTATAATTCATTTACTACCTTACATGAACTAAAGTAATCATTTGGCAAAATACACATGGTGAAAATAGAATGAATCTTCAAAATGTCCTTTTTTGGCCAAACAAAAGTTCTAAAGCCAAACAGTATTTAGTTTATTCTATCATGAGAAGCAGGAAATTGTCAGATCTGAGAGTCTGGAACCATCAAATATATGGCCTCAAAAAAAGGACTTAACGGTTAATCCATTGTCTAAATTGTTGCCCACCCCCAGAACAACCCCCCCCCCCCTTTACCATTTCACCTTTTGGTGTTTTTGCCTTGATGTCACTGATTATATTCATATATAACAAGACCTAATGTTGTATTATATTACATTATTATTGTGTCTACAACACTGCCTCAATGTCCAATTAAAAACAGATTAGCCATTAAACCAAATTACTCTTTTGAAGCAACCAATTAAAGCTCCACTTGCATGTATATGTAGCCCCATGTGCACATGTGAAAAAACACATGCATGCGTACGTAAGCAGACGTACACACCTTGGCACATACACACTCCAAGTACAATACCCACTCTAACCCTAACTGGGTCAATCCATCTATTCTGTTGGGGGAGGGAGGAGACATGGGTTTTGCTAAAATGCAGGAAGCAAACACCAGAAAAAGCAGCCTCACTGAGAAATGATCTACCACTGGTGAATCTAGGACAGCTGCACGAAGGAAGGGAGAATGGAAGGAGAGAAGGATGGAAACTAAATAAGAATGGGTAGCAGTCGCCCCACAAGACAGTAAAAGGATACAAGCACAAGGAGAGCAAATGATGAGAGGTTAGAGGGCTGGAAGAGAGAGAAGGATGAGAGAAGAGAGGGGAGAAAGAGGCTGTGGAGAGGACAGTGGTTTCATTAGTGAGATTGATTAGATGAATGGAGAAGCTAACAGCCTCTCTGCTCTTTAGCTAAATGCCATCTCTGGGCCTATCAGCACCAGCTCCAACAACAACACATAAATTAAAGAGAGAGAGAGAGAGAGAGAGAGAGAGAGAGAGAGAGAGAGAGAGAGAGAGAGAGAGAGAGAGAGAGAGAGAGAGAGAGCGAAACAAACACAAAGGAAGCATTATCGGCATCACAGAAACCCACAGCAGTCTGCCAGGGGAGGCCTGAGATTACGGACAAATGGCGGAGCACCTCATTTGGTCGTAGGAATGTAAGCAACAGTATGGTAATGTATTATGTTTGTGTATAAATGTGTGTGTCCAGGTCTGTGTAGAAAAAGGCCCTTGAGAGTCTTAAACCTGCCCCTGATTTCATATTACTAATCTGTGTCACACACACACACACACTAATGACATTCACCCATCCGGAGGGCTTCTTTCTAAAATGTTGCCTTTTACATAGAAACTTAACAAGTGTGAAATTAGAAAGGTTACCAAATAATTTCCACGCACGCACAAAGCGTGTGGCAGAGAGTGGAGCTCAGCTGGGGGGGGGAGAAGTCCTAATTGAAAAAGCCTCTTCCTTCCCGGAGTCTGCTGCTGAGGAGGGACAGCACAATAAAGGGATTGCTGTGTAATACGCCAGAGTTTATCTCAGGATTGTCACACATTGACTGATATGAATTTACGTAAACACATTATTTTCTGCCCTAATAACTATATGTGAAAGTGTGCTCTTGTTTAGTTGTTTGTGCAATAAGAGAAAAGGAACACAATACTGTCTAAAAGAGTCAATCTACTGCTTTTTAATGGCAGTAGAGGGATTTAAAAAATTGTCCTTCGGTTTGCTGTGTCAGCAAACACCTGCCCTGCTGAGGTGCCTTTTGGTAAGGCGCAAGGAATTTCTCTTCAGAGATCAATAGAGAGTTGAAGTCCTGACGTTACATCACATCTAGTTTGCATTATGGGCGGAGCTAAGCTCCAGAAGCAGCGACGGTGGCTCTGTAAAATGGTCTCAGGAAGAAAGGAACTTGTTTTGGTGGAACATTTGCACCACGCAAAAAAGAAAACGCCACATACAATATCAAAGGAAGGTAACTGTTCACACAATTCAGTAACGTGAGCTATTTACATCAGCTGGAAACATGGTTAAACGTAATTTGCTCTCACCAGTGTATAGCCGTGTGTGTACTTTTTCCACAGCAATACCCAACAATCAGTCCCCAAACATCCTAGTTAGATAGTAAATCCTGTAAACATATTCTTTGTTGATCTTTACAATTATTCCCCGAGAGAACAAAGCAGCCCTCGCTTGTTGCACTATGCAAATGTTCTTCAAAACTTTCCATTTTCAGCGTTAAGCTTGCTAGCTAGAAGTTGTTGTTTCCCAAAGCAAACAGAGTTTAAGGAACGGCAACACAGAGCAGAAGGTGAGGGACATCCGCCGCGTTATCCTAAAAATCACATCCGGCTGCTGTTCCACTGGCTTCGGTGACTCAATGCAACCTTTCATTCTGTTGCTGGGGTTTGCAATCTACTGTATGTTCTAAGATCAATGAGTAACTAGAGATGCACCGATAGACCGGCCGGTGACCGGAATTGGCCGGTTTTCACATGCTCGGCCATTTCCGGCGACCGGCAGGTCAATCTGACCGATTTCATGCCGGTCAATGCTACAATTAACTGACAACATAAGTTATACGAGTTACAGTTCTCAAGGACGCACGCACACACGGACGTGTGAATATCCCACACCAGGAGTATTTTATATAGTTCTATTTTATAGTGATCCATTATCTGTTCTAAATATTTGTGTGTGCTGTAAAGTGGTTAAAAAAATTAAATCTGAATCGGCCAATATTGGTATCGGCTGGCCTAACTCGAAGAAAATCGGAAATCGGCCTAGAAAGTTGTAATCGGTGCATCTCTATGAATAACCAAACCCAAACTTCACATTTAGAATTTTAACCCTTTGTAATAGTGAAAATAAAAAAAATTTGTCCGAATTTTGAAATCTACAGCTCTATAACATACCGTTGAGCAAGGACTTTTAGTAATTAGTGTTATTCATGTCATTGTGATTTTGAATTCTTACTTCTGAAACAAAACCCTGTTGCAGTTTTAATTCTACTCTCTATAAGGTTAACTTCAATTGGATTTATTACAGTGTCAATCATAAATCGTAAATCATGTTATCTCAGGACACTTTACAGTAAGAGTGGGTCTAGACCACACTGTAATTTACAGAAACCCCAAAAGTCCTCAAACAGCAATTGCAGTTATAGCAGTGGTGGCATAAGGTATAACATCATCATTTTAATTTTTTAAATATATTTTTTAATTGCTAAGGGGCATGACTGTGTGCGAGACAGGGGATATACAGTGCAGTAACAGCTGCTTGGAGGCACACAGTCACCAGTAGACTGACTTTCCCCAGCCATCATTACCTTTCCTCTTCCCCCATCGTCATTTTAAGTCAGGATGGAGCACAGTTTGCTGTATTAAATCTGTAATGATATGCAAATGAGATGCAAATCCCTCCCAGAGGAGTGGACTGCTGGAGGGAGACTATCTGATGTCAGCGTTCAAGAGAGAACCATTGCCTCAGGAAGAAACATAGGAGAGTAAGAGTGTGTGTGTGTGTGTGTGTGTGTGTGTGTGTGTGTGTGTGTGTGTGTGTGTGTGTGTGTGTGTGTGTGTGTGCGTGTGCGTGTGAGAGAGAGAGAAAAGAAATGGGCAGAGATGTTGAAAAAGGGTTAGGGCATTGATTGTGGTTGTAGAGAAATGTTTTTGATTTATCTTGGACACAGGAGCAGAATGGGACCTTCAGTATCACCGCATGGCAGAAAAACTCAGTCTAAGAAAAATAATACCCGCAATCTGTCCTCTGTACAGCTCTAGATAGAAGGCAGAGAGAGAGAGAGAGAGAGTGAGAGAGGCCGTAGAAATATAAGGAAGATGGAGACTGGGGGAAGGGGGGGTCAAGGAGAGGCAGATGCAGCCATGCCAGTTGACAAGAGAAAAATACACCTTTCACTGAGAAATAATCTTCACCTCCCTCACTGCTGCATTCTCTCTGACATAGCAACTCATCTGGCCTCGCCTCACTCACACCGCAGAGAGAGGAGAGAGGGGAGTGAGAGAGAGAGAGGGAGGGGAGGGGTGAGGGTGGAGGATGAAAGAGGACGAGAGAAAGAGGGACCAACAAAAAGAGGGAAACTACATTCATTTGCTTTTCGACATCAGGGCTGGGCCTCGGCTGTAAAGAGGACAAGATCAGACGGCAGCCGCGGGGGGGGGGGGGGGGGGGGGGTTGACAAAGCTGCAGTCTGTACAGGAAGTCACAGAAACACTCACATCCTGTTAGATCTGATTCCAATTTATTAAAAATTGTTGTCAGACCCATATATATCAGTTTCTACGCAGTCTCCAATTGTTTTGATTATGACGGAGTAGCATATTAAAATGCTATACTGTGATTTCTGTTCGTGGTTCATGAATTCTCACGTACTGTAAATCATCATCACATCAGTTTTTCTGCTGTATATAAATCAGCTGAGCAGACCTGTCCCCCTTAAACTACATACATGAATTTGAAAACATTAAAAGTCAGAAGAAAGAAATACAACAACTTTTATTTTTGATGAGTCAGCTATTTAGTCAGGGCTTCACATTCCACTTACCAGAAGTTGTTGTGTTGCTGAATACTTCATTAATTAAAAACAGTCAAATGTCACTATACAATAGACTGTATAGTTTAAGATCTGTAATGTATTTAGTCTCTCTGACTACTAAATGTCACCATAAGCCATGTGTTATTTTAACAGAATAATATAGGAGTTTAAAGCAGTGTGATGAATGAAATGAAAAAAAGTTTCTTAACCAATCAGCTGTTAGATCAAGTGAGCGGTCTTGCAGTCGCTGGAAAGCAGGTGTGACGCCTGGAACTAAAAACTGCGGCCGCCTTAATCTCATGGAGGTTTCCCAACAACGAATTCCAGAGTCAAATATAATTTGAATAGTAAAAAAAATCAATACTTACCGAATGCTGAAATTACACTATTCAAATGTGTATTTTTTTTTTTTTCATAAAAGTGTTGGCTAACCTTCGTGAGTCTCGCCCGTCTCGCCTTGGCCTACCCACAGGTAAAAACTAAATGCTTTTGTCACATCATGTCTGATGAACTATAAGTTAGCGGGAGCGAGGCATTGTAGGGCACGGAGCTGCAGTGGAGACCGTAGTAGAGAAGGAGTGACAGGTTGCCGTTCGGAATCAAGAGGAGGATGGGAAATACGGTTTTAACAAATTTAAAATTGACATCCACCGAGTCAAAATGCTTACGTTATCATTAATTAGCCCGTTCTTGTTGGGCTGATGATAGCTAATGTTAATGTTAGCTTCCCTTTAGCGGTCAGAGTCAGCTTCTACTTCATAAATTCACTTCTAATAGCTGTATTATGATTAACGTAACAATCTGCGCAGGCCTGTCTCATCTTGAACAAGCCTTGCATCTATAGTTTAATGCTTTATACTGTTATGTCTCTCTCTCTCACACCCACTCCTAATTCTCCCAGTGTGTACAATGCTCCAATGCATATGAATCTACTGTATCTTTGCTTGTTAGAGTTACAATCCCTAAGCCAGTAGTCCTGTGTGTGTGCGCCCTCTCACCCACTTCTCTGTCCAACTGTCTATCTTTTTTTTTTTTTCATCCCAGTTTAAGCTCAGCTGTGGCTTAGAGATAAATACATAAAGTTGGAGGTGGACACAAAATGCAGTGCCCATTTATCTCACTCTTGCTCACTTTCTACAAACAAACACCCAGAGGTCCATGGATGGTGATAAACCTGTGCCATTTTTAGCTGTAAACATAAAAGACGGAGTGTCCAAGCTTCTAAATTCCTCCAGAACTTTAACATTGTAGGTTGGAGGCTTCACTGACCCACTACGTATGGGTTACTTTTTATTTTGTGTCTTAGAACAGGCAGCCATCCATTAGCACCTATCCAGCTTCCTCTTGACAACAAAAATAGCATCGCACCAGTCAACCAATCAAATCAGAGGTGTGAGATCCTGGAAAACTTGGAGAGCTCATGGGTAGAGACTTATTTTTTTTATATACCATTTGTTCCCAACTGAAATACACTACCTAAACACACCTTCCTACTTGTCAGTAATGTCCTGATTCATTATGTACTACTGTACTATGCATTTAAAGTGTTGTATGTCTAATATTCTGCTATACACAGACAAATGTTGAGTCAGCTGCTCCCTGGAGCATGGCTGATGATAAATGGCTTTCTCAAGGGTACATCATTGGGTTTGGAGGGTAAAGACCACTGCCAACTAGTTTGCTAGCCTCTTCACCTTTCACACAAAATAGTTCATTCTAAATGCGCCTTGTTTCTCGCTATACTCACAGACACTGAAGTATAACTGAATCCAAAACAAATAATTCAAGGGTGTGCAAAAATGTATACATTATAGATATGGAAACATACATCTTTAACAAGACACACCAAACTATTTCATGCACCGAGTTAAAACAAACTTGACATGACTGGCAGGAGAAGGGAGAGGACACTGAAGGATATGGAGAAAGTGATTGTTAAGAAAATTAGATTTTTTTTTTCCTTGTGTGTTAACGACTGATTGGTTAGGAGGATGAATAACGTGATTGTAGGAATGATGACTATGATGCTGATTGTGATGATAAGTGTAGCATCGGGACAATGAAACTCAAATCAAGCCCCAGTTATCATGCTGGCAAGTACGTAGTTTAATATATTTGGTGTCTAAATTTGTTGACATATCACTGGAGCAAAGACACCCAGATAAGCAAGTGTGTGCGCAATGAAGTGAGCATGGCTATCAAAACTCTTTAGCTCTTTTGCTGTGGGAAGAATGTGTGCAGCTGTACTCTAGGTTCACCGTCATGAGACATTATTTGCATGCTCATCAAATCACGTCAAGAACTTTTTTGCAAGATCAGTTTTTCAACCTGCAACTCAACAATTGTTTGACATGTCACGAGTGTTAGTATCAGCATTAAAGCAGAGAGCTGACTGAGATTACTGAGACACATCATTATATTCATGACAAACTAGTTTGTTTTTTCCGCCTCTGTCTTCACATCTAGTGGGTGTAGTTGTGTATTCAAACCACAAACTGCTGCGCTGTGTTGCATTGCAATGGACAACTCACACAGCCAGAACGGCGCTGTCAGACTGCAGCAACACACCCACACATCCATACACATGAGTGCACACTGTTGATGTGCAGACAATTATTGTGTGGATTCAAATTGTCACTGAAACTCTGCAACTTTGGTACCGTACTGTATACTGGATTTACAGTTTGTATATTTCTGTATTGGCAAGGGGTTACACTATAATCTGTGATTTATACAATTATAGAAAATGATTATTTTCACTAACAGAGTTCAACCACTGAAAACATTTACAATACAATGCAAAAACCTTTATAACAAGCAACACCGCGCCACACTTTTCTAATGCTACGTCTAACATTGCCCTGTGTCTCTTTTATTTCCACTCTTCATAAGAAACCATTAAAATGCTTTAGGAGGGTGGACTACAGGCTCTTCCTCTTTTCCAGGCTGATAAAGAAGCTGCTCTACTGTGAGTTGGTCCCTGGGTGCCAGCCACGGTCGAGTGAGCTGCACTCAGACACCTGCTGCTCATTAACCACAACAGAGAAAGGTGACCACTTCAATCAGGATATTAAGAGAGGAAATGAAATGGACAGAGGGGGTACATCTGGGGGGGGGGGGGGGGGGGGGGGGGGGGCGACAGGAGAGGAGATGGAGCTCTACAGAGTGTCCCAAGGTTAAGAATGAGGGGAGAAGAGGATTGAGGGTTATTCTTTGGCACTGTTCCCAGATGCAGTATTGTGTCCCTCACCTTCGCTCAGCTGAAAATTCCCTAGCACTCAGAGGTGTGTGTGTGTGTGTGTGTGTGTGTGTCTGTCTGTGTCTGTCTGTGTGTGTGTGTGTGTGTGCCCTGTCCACCTGACACCTCTTAACAGTAATAATGTATTCCCTCCTATTAATATGTTATGGATCAGAGAGTATATTATCGATCCACCAGCTCGGCCATATTGTTACCTCTGGTCCACTACCTTCACTGCTTTCTCCCTCTCTTTCCACTGCTGCACCACTGAGGAATGAGGCCACATATTGGTACAGTGGGGCAAAAAAGTATTTAGTCAGCCACCAATTGTGCAGGTTCTCCCACTTAAAAAGATGAGAGAGGCCTGCAATTTTCATCATAGGTACACTTCAACTATGAGAGACAAAATGAGAAAAAAAATCCAGAAAATCACATTGTAGGATTTTTAATGAATTTATTGGTAAATTATGGTGGAAAATAAGTATTTGGTCAATAACAAAAGTTCATCTCAATACTTTGTTATATACCCTTTGTTGGCAATGACAGAGGTCAAATGTTTTCTGTAAGTCTTCACAAGGTTTTCACACACTGTTGCTGGTATTTTGGCCCATTCCTCCAAGCAGATCTCCTCTAGAGCAGTGATGTTTTGGGGCTGTCGCTGGACAACACGGACTTTCAACTCCCTCCAAAGATTTTCTATGGGGTTGAGATCTGGAGACTGGCTAGGCCACTCCAGGACCTTGAAATACTTCTTACGAAGCCACTCCTTCGTTGCCCGGGCGGTGTGTTTGGGATCATTGTCATGCTGAAAGACCAAGCCACATTTCATCTTCAATGAATGCCCTTGCTGATGGAAGGAGCTTTTCACTAAAAATCTCACGATACATGGCCCCATTCATTCTTTCCTTTACACGGATCAGTCGTCCTGGTCCCTTTGCAGAAGAACAGTCCCAAAGCATGATGTTTCCACCCCCATGTTTCACAGTAGGTATGGTGTTCTTTGGATGCAACTCAGCATTCTTTCTCCTCCAAACACGACGAGTTGAGTTTTTACCAAAAAGTTCTATTTTGGT